>MEIZ01000020.1:460764-472282 GCA_001723225.1 Globodera ellingtonae | reverse complement strand
AAAGTTCCAAGCGAGAAAAATGCCAAAAGGGAAAAGTGTCAAAAGGCAAAATGCCAAAAGGGAAAAGTGCAAAAGGGAAAAAGAGAGAAAATGCCAAGGAAAAGTGCCAGAGGGAAAACGTGCCAAAAGGGAAAAGTGCCTAAAGGGGAAAAAGGTAAAAAGGGAGAAAATGTCAAGAGGGAACAGTGCCAAAAGGGAATGCAAAATGAAGCCACGGGGACAAATGCCAAGCGGGAAAAGTGCCAAAAGGGAAAAGTGTCAAAAAGGGAAAAAGAGAGAAAATGCCAAGGAAACAGTGCCGAGAAGGGCAAAGACAATGCAAAGGGAAAAGTGCCTAAAGGGGAAAAGGTAAAAAAGGGGAACGGTGCCAAAAGGAAAAAGTGCCTAAAGGGGAAAAAGGTAAAAAGGGAGAAATGTCAAAATGGAAAAGTGCCAAAAGGTGAAATGCCACGGGGGAAAATGCCAAGCGGGAAAAGTGCCAAAAGGGAAAAGTGCCAAAAGGAGAAATGTCAAGAGGGAACAGTGCCAAAAGGGAAAATGTCAAAATGGAAAAGTGCCAAAAGGTGAAATGCCACGGGGGAAAATGCCAAGCGGGAACAGTGCCAAAAGGGAATTGAAGTATTTCAATCAAATCTGTTCATAACATATCCGTTCTTCTAGCGGTTGGGTGCGCCGTTAGGCGCACCTAAACCGCTAGTTTCTATCAAAATCATAACAGAACATAATCATTTAATGAAAACGGAAAATTCAAAATGTTGAAAAGTCTAAACGAGCACAAATTCTCAATTTACGAGTTGACAAAAGTTCTCAAAAAGATATACGATATAGTGAAAGGTCGTCGTAACACATCGAGTGCCTGAAAATACCCGAAATTGTCACCAACTCATTCAATCAAATAGTGTCAGAAATTCAATTTAAATGGAATAGGAAATATTACGTTTATACTGCCTATGGAGACCACATCAAAGGATTTGAATTTGCAAAATTATTTTAAAATGTTTCGGCAAATTTTTGAGAATGGATGAGCGAGACTTGAAGATCCGGGAGAACATTGAGAAGGATTTTGGAAAACACTGTGAAATAATGTAATATATTTTTTTAAAATTAATTTCCAAATTTGTCCATTTTTACAAATTGTTAAAAAATAGGGAAATGTAATGTTTTAATTTTTAAAAATACAAAGATCCAATGATGTCGATTTTTTTTTAAGATATATTTTTGGTCCACTGCTTCGTTTCGATTTCGAAAACAAAATAAAAATTTTGATTTCAATTTCAAAAATTTTTCTTTCGACGCAGCCCTGATTCTAACCAATACCAAATTTTCAAATTTTTTTTATAAAAATCGATTTTTTTTTTCAAAATTTTCTTTGGCCTAAAAAAGTTTTATTTATTTAAACTGGCCCGAAATCATTTTATTTTCTTACAATTATTTAGAGAAAAAATTGACCACAAAGTTGAAGAAAGAAAAATTGCACTTTTAAATAATGTCCGCTATGATTTGGTGGTAAATTTCAAATTCAATGCACAAAAAGGTGAGGAAATAATTAAAAAAACAATTTCAATTTATTTTTAAGATGTTCACGGTATAATGGAAGATTTATTGGAAGAATGGACCAGAAGGGATCTTTTCGAAGAATATATTTTCGCCAAAGGGAATATGATTTTACATCGAATAAAAATCGAAAAACAATATGCAAAATTAAGGCGTTGACGCTCAATTTAATTTGTTGGAATTATTTGACACGTTGGACGAATTGGTTAAGCCAATGCCCGATTTGGAAAACGCAAAGGAAAAGCTTAAAAAAATGAAACAAATGGAAAAAATTAGAGAAACAGAAAAAGAAGTGAACACTTTGGAAAAGGAGTTAACGAAGTTCGCAGGAGCAGCACGAGGAATGGTTTAAAAGCCTTGGACAAATGCTTGAAGAAATGAACAAACATTATGGCTAAAAACTAGAGTTGGCCGGGATCAGGACCAGCATGTTGAACCGGGACCGGGATCGGGATTTTCATTTTTCAAAAACCGGGACCAGGATCGGGATTCCAAAACCCTGGATAATCCCACCCGATCCCGACCGGGATCCCGATCCCGGCCTACTCTACTAAAAACAGGCTTTTTGATTTTTTCAGTTTTCAATTTTTCTTTTTTCACTTTCTGATTTTTGCAGAAATGCTTGAAGTAGGGTAAAGCCCTGACCCCAGAACCCGAGCTCCAAAATGGATTCGTTTCCGACCCCGACCCCCGACATGGCCAACCCGGCCATCCGACCACGTCTCTGAAAGCCGAATTTTAATTAATTAAAATTAATTACTCGCGATCCTGAACAGCGCCGGCATTTTCTGAAAATGGTTGTTCATCAACAGAATTTTCAAATTGTTTTTTCCATCTACGTAGTGACGAGTATCCAATGTTCAGCTTATTTGCAATAGAAAAGTCACAAATTTTAGAAGTTTTTTGTTTAATTTTGTAATATTTTTTCATCAATTTCAATTTTTCGCTATCGGAGTATTTAATTTGGGCTAAATTAAATTTATCAGTTTAGAAAATATTATTTAAATTCTTACAATCGATGGGAAGTCCAAATTCTTTTTTCCAACAATAAAATGTGTCTTTAGAAATGCCCAAATCTTTAGAAAGTTTATTCTGTTCTCCATGTTGACACATTTTGATTTCATCAATTCGCTCAATAAATTCGCGCTTTTTCTTTTCGTAAAAAGTATTTATATATTTTTTCTGTTTGCGGCATAAGACAAATTCTTTTTTCCATTGATAAATTTTCTTGCGCTTGACTCCCAATTTGATTCCAATTTTACACTCAATTTTAACTTTTTCTGTTGCCGGGAATTTTCCCTTTTTCTTATATTCTTCTTTCATCGCGTGAAATTTGGAAATAATTTCTCGTTTTTCTTTCTCAGAGAATTCATTTTCATCATTAATTCGTTCAATTGTTTCATCATCACTTTGATCAATGCGATCCGGGTCTTCCTGTGTAAGATTCTGATCAGTCGAATCCGAATTATAAGCTTCAACATCCTGATCTATATTGTCATCATGAGCAGCTTGTTCATTTAGTGCATTTTCTCCCGAGTTTAATGGCGATGTTTCCACTTTTATTTGTTGATGGTCATTTTTGTCCCATCCTTTCCCATATATTTCATCAAAACTTGGCCGAATTTTTCCATCTTTTGTTTCGTTGACCGATAAAATTAAATGTGCTGCCTTGAAAAAGAAAAATAATATAAGCAACAAATATTTTCTTGAATAATTGTTTCTAAAAGTATTATCGGAGTAAAGAAATCATATAATAGTAAGAAAGGTGTTGGGTGGCCATCCCAGGGGAGGAGGGGAGGGACGGACTCGTTGGGGTTGATGACATGGCAAGGAGACCGGGCCCTGGCCTCCTTGACCTCCCCGAACAGTTCGGTCCTCAAGCGCTTTATTGCCTCGACGGAGAAATGAGGGGAAATGGATAAAGTGATCAAAAGGCCGGATGGCCAAGTGAAATGTATGAACATGGATAAAGCTAGCTCTCCGATCGATCGACTATCCAACTCCAACTCCGAGGATCCTGCGAAGTGTCTTCATCTCCTTTTATGTGCGGGGGATCGGATGTGAAAAGGGCGGGGACAATATGATTGGCAATGGGCGAATTGGACATCGATTGAAATGGAAAGGGGATGGGTCCGTTCGTCTCTCTCCGGGGGTTTGGTTGAATGAAATTAGAATATGTTACATAATTGATTATTTTTAATTGTAGAATGCCATTTTTTATCAAAATATATTTTCGCCCATTTTTTGCACCAGCTTCCGGTCAAGTCGAATTTTTTATTTTGACATTCTTCAAATTAAAGTCATTAATCTCGTTGAGTAAAACCTATCTCCGAATTTAAATTAATCTATTGGAGATGCTGTCGGCTTCTTCTGTTTAGGCTTAAACCTAAGCCACCCTGGGTTGGGGTTCATTAGGTTTAGGCCTGAGTCACCATGGCTTCGGGTTCGTTAGGCTTAAGCCTAATCCTAAGCTTAGGGTTTAGGCTTAAGCCTAACGAACCCCAAGCCAGAGTGGTTTAGGCCTAAGCTTACTTGGATTTCTAACAACTATCTTCAATTTGAAGATTAAATAGAGATACATTCTTGTTGACTAAAAGTTATCTCCGAATAGACTGTAAAGCCGAGAACTTACCTAGGTTACACCCTAAATAATAAAGGATCATTTTTTCTCATAACTTTATGCAAAAACAATTCCGAGTTAAAACATTTTGTGAAATTTGTGTGGGCTTTCTTTTTGTTTCATTCTTTCGTAAATTAAAAATTGTTGAATAAAGTGATCGGGCATTCGTTTTTATTTGTTTCCAAAGTGTTCCACTTCTGTTCTTTGTGTTCTTTTTTTCGTTGCGAGATTCCAGGCCCACAAATTATCATCCGACGAGGGCATCGGATGCTTCAAAGTGCTACAATAAGAAATAATTAAACATTAAATTTGACAAAAATGAAATAATTTTAAATTTGAATACTCGTTATCCGCAAAAGATTGGCGTTTCTCCGGCAATGAATGTTCATCGATGGAATTTTTGTTTAAATTTGAATCAAATCGTTTTTTCCATTTGTATAATGTAACTGAACTAATATTCAGCTTTTTGACAATATCATTGACATTTAGTTTAGGATTTGTTCGCTTAATTTTGTATATTTTTGCGTCAATTTCAATTTCTCGCTATCGGAGTATTTAATTTGGGCTAAATTAAATTTATCAAGTTTAAAATATTATTTAAATTCTTACAATCGATGGGAAGTCCAAATTCTTTTTTCCAAGAAAGAATGTTTCATAAGAAATGCCCAAATCTTTACTAAGTTTTTTCTGTTCTCCCAGTTGACTCATTTTTATTTCATCCATTCGCTCAATAAATGCGCGCTTTTTCTTTTCATAAAAATTATTTTTATTTCTTTTCGTTTTGCGAATTAAGCCAAATTCTTTTTTCCATTTATAAGTTTTCCTGCGATTGACTCCCAATTTGTTTCCAATTTTACGTTCAATTTTAGCCCTTTCTACCGTTAGATATTTGCCTTTTTTCTTATATTCTTCTTTCATCGCGTGGAATTTGGAAATAATTTCTCGTTTTTCTTTCTCGCTGAATTCATTTTCATCATTAATTCGTTCAATTGTTTCATTATTACTTTGATCAATACGATCCGGGTCTTCCTGTGTAAGATTCTGATCAGTCGAATCCGAATTATAAGCTTCAACATCCTGATCTATATTTGTCGCCGAATTTGCCAACAGCAAATCCGCCAACGAGAGCAAGGAGGGGGACAGCATTTTGGTATTTGCCCGCGCGGCAAACGGACAACTCATTGCTGAGGAGGAGGACGACGACGATTGGGGGGAGACCGTGCGCAGCGCCGCCCCCCTCTCGACCCGGCGCACCCCGAGGGACCAAAAGAGAAGAAGAGAAAGCCGAAGAGGAAGTGATCACGGACGGGTGACGGACCGTGACCGGACGGGAGAGCCACTCCCGGGCGCGGAGGGAACGTTGATCGGGGAAGGGCCCCCACCTTTTCCAATTTGGTTTTTCCCCGACTTCTCCCCGCATTGTTAACCATTCCCCGCTTTCCCCGCACCTATCGTAAGTTGGCCAACATTTGCCCCCCCCCCTCCCTTTTCCAATCACATATTCCCATCTGCCGAATCGGCCTCCCCTTTGTCCAAATCAACATTTCCGCCCCGGGGATCATTGACCAACTTTGCCCTCCCCCTCTCCATTTCTGTGCTCAGCATTAGCATTTCACACGAATTTATAAATCTGTCTCTCCTTGCCCATCTCCCCCCCCCCGGGAGCATCATCCTTTGTTCATCAACACATTTCACCCTCCGGCAGATGTTTACCATTTTTCACCTTTCCCCCAAACCTTTGTGCCTTCATCGCCAATTCTGCTCACCGAACTTTGGCCATTCTGTTTCCCCCCCTTTCTCTTAGGGGGACCAATCACCACCTTTTCACCGATCGCCCACCTTTTGTTATGCAACGCCTCCCCCCCGGGGGAGAAATTTCCTTTTTAACCGGCCCGGGGAACTTCCTCGGGGTCCTTCTGTCTCTCATCATATTTTTCGTCCTTCCCTTCCCCCCTCAAAATATTTGTGGAAACAATAAAATTTTCTTTCGAAATCCCCCGGCGGATCAGGGTTGAAAGGGAGAACAACTCCCTGGGGGGACAGCTCCATCGCCTAGTCACCAGCAGCAAGTTCAAGCAGGCGTCAGCCACCTGACGGCCTATTCCTCCCCCGATCATCCATCGTCTTCCCCACCTCCCCCGAACGTCCCGACCCCCAGTGTCGGATCGGAGAGGAGTGGTCGAGAGTCCGAAAGCGGGAGCCAATCTCCCGGGAAGCGCCGACGAGAAGAGAAAGGAGTTGGAGTTCCAGCTTCTCCYATAAACAGCTGGTGGTGCCGTTAGCCTCCCCAAACCGGGGAGAAATTCCATCAAACCCCCCAACCCCCTTTTTTGGTGCCATCAGAACCCCCCCAGCCGGGTTCTGTTTGGCGACAATATTGTCATGATGATCAGCTTGTTCATTTAGTGCATTTTCTCCCGAGTTTAACGGCGATGTTTCCACTTTTATTTGTGATGGTCATCTTCGTCCCATCCTTTCCCATATATTTCATCAAAAGTTGGTCGACTGTTTCCATATTTTGGTTCTTTAACAGACAAAATTAAATGTGCTGCATTTAAAAATAGAAATAATATAAGCAAAAAATTCATTTTCTTGAATTTTCTAAAAGTATTATCGGAGTAAAGAATTAATTGAATTAAAACTATATTAAATAATGCTTAAACTGATCTTAAATATTTTACCTAATTGGAAAAAGATTAAGTGGGATCGATAATATGATGTGTATGAATGTATAAGTATTAGGAATTAATCGATTGGACGTGCACCAAAAAGTTAAGGCAAAAATGTAAAACACTATGATTCTTCTAAATTTTAGTTAACAAAATATAAATGGTTGTCATTGTAATGGAGATAACGTTTAAACGTATAGAATATTTACAAAAC
The DNA here is from genome assembly GCA_001723225.1 of Globodera ellingtonae. Lineage (NCBI taxonomy): Eukaryota > Metazoa > Nematoda > Chromadorea > Rhabditida > Heteroderidae > Globodera > Globodera ellingtonae. The sequence continues at coordinate 465,225 of MEIZ01000020.1, read as the reverse complement.
TCGTTTCAGTTACAGAATTTGGAAAATATGGATTCATAGGGCCCAGACTCGAAAGAACTCAAAACCACTTTTATAAGTTTCTAGGTGCTAAAACCGATAGAACAATCAAAATTTTTTTGTCGCTCCGCTTTTAAACCGGTTTTTGAACCGTTTAAAAATTGCCAAAAATGGAGATTTTTGGCCCGAATTTTGTGTCTTCCTGTCGGCCAATTTCAACAAATTTAGTATCATTCGACAGCTCTCGACGAGACAAATCGATCTAGGGCTGAAGAAAGTCGATCAGACGCCATTTGGATGCCGGCCAACTGAGTCCCAGTGAAGAAGGGACATTTCAGTTCCACACTTTTGAGTAACAAAAACCGGATAAAATAAAATGAAAGGCCGTGTAACGGCCCGCCAACAGCGAGCATGCGATGACGGAGCAAGTAGTGGGGCGAGACGGAGGGCGGAGGAAGAAGTCAGACGAGCGCCACTGGGGGGCGAGCGCGCGGGGACCCGCGGAGCGGGCGCGCGCGAGACCTCCAGCCGGGTCACGCGCGGACTTCTTCCGGAGCCCGGAGTCTCGCCCCACCTACTGGCGGCCGTAGTCGAGTGTGCGGTACTTTGGCTGCTATTTTCCGCCTTACTGTCTAAATTAGGCTTAATTTTTTCCGGTACTAAAATGTCCCTTTGCACTGGGACTCAGTCGGCCGGTATCTTAATGGCGTTTGATCGACTTTCTTCAGCCCTAGATAGATTTGTCTCGTCGAGAGCTGTCGAATGATACTAAATTTGTTGAAATTGGCCGACAGGAAGACACAAAATTCGGGCCAAAAATCTCCATTTTTGGCAATTTTGAAACGGTTCAAAACCCGGTTTAAAAGCGGAGCGACAAAAAATTTTGATTGTTCTAAAGAAAACCTATAAAAGTGGTTTTGAGTGCTTTCGAGTCTGGGCCCTATGATCCATATTTACCCAGAATTTTGATGTGTTGAATGTGTGCCAATACTAAGCAAAACCGAGATTTATGGAAAACCAAAACCGGTTTTTCGAAAAAATTGCGCCACAATCTTTGCTTGTTTATATTTTAATGGAAATATATAAATTAATATAAAAATTGTTTTGAAGAAAAACATCGATTTGCGGTTTAGAGAATACTTTCTTTAATTGTAAATACATAAAGGTGAGCCACTCCGATGACCTTCGTCAACACTAGCCCCGGTGACCTCTCTCCCCCTCTCTACTCCCAATGTATGTTCTCGACCATAAATCGGTTCTCATTTTGCTCACAAATCAGAAAAATGCTCGTCCAGTGAACTAATTTAAATTTATATAACAATCAATACATAAAATTACTCACACTCTATTTTATTGATTGGTCCATTCTCAAAAACTTTAATAATGAAACTGAAGAATAGGTAACGCATTTTGAAGTTCACCAGCAAAAATCAAATTTTTGCTTTAAATAAAACATATATTTTCTAAAATTTTTGGTTTTTTAATATTTAATGAAGTTCGAAATGTTGAGATTAAATGAAAAATGAAAGAATTTTGAACCCTCGGACAAATCAAATGTCGAATTAGTGAGCAGCACCCACAACTACCCCCTAAAATAATAAAAATCCGATAGAACCATTTCACCTTCTACAATACATACTTTTATGCCCTCATATTTTAATTGTGATATATTTTTTTTGTTGCTTTTTTCGATTGGTATTAGCATAACATTCAAAGTGCCATTCTCTCCCGCCCTCCCCTTCACAAGTGCCATCCATTGGAAATATATGCTTCACTCATCGGTGGCGCCAAATAAGGAATGGGTGGCGTTGGGCCAAAATCAATAGCAAAAATGGGGGCCAGAAACGGGCCAGAAATAAACACAAGTTTACCTTGCGCTTTACTAACCTATCTTTTATTTATGTTTGTAAAAATTTTTAAATGTTTTAAATTATAAACAAATATGTATTGTTCGGAATGTATTTTATTTTTTGTTCTTAAAAAGAAATGTGCGAAGATTTTCTGTTTTTTTTTTAAATTTTGCTACCGTTTGAGAAAACTTATGAATTATTCAAGCAGGCCCACACCAAAATGATTGAATCGTTCGATGATGCTAGAAAAATCTTGACCCGAAAACACCAAGATTTTGATCGAAAATCTCGAAAATCTTGATCAAAAAACATTCGATCAAGAATCTCGATTCGGTCCGATCATTGGGGTAAATTTACCCGTTTTCATTATCCCCGTGAGGTCCCCCGGTGCCCGAAGAAAAAGTCTGAGATTTGCCCCCCCCCCATTTCCTACTTTCTTTAAACACCGAAATTCGACAATTTTTTTCTTTATTTCTTCCTAATTTTGGTAGTTTTTTTAAATTTTATTTTGAGAGATTTTTTTTTAGGGGGCAACCCACATTACGTACAACACATCGATTTGGACGTTAAACTAGAAAATGATGTCCCAATTCCCAAGCCCTAATGATGTCATCGTAAATACCTCCAATTATGTTTTTCTATCTCAGTAGCTAACTTTGTTTCTGATCGCAATCTCCTTGAGGGATATGGCACAAAAAGTCATTAAAAAAGTGCCCAAATTCGGGTTGGTCTGTAAATTTTACAATTTAAAATTTTTAAAAACATTATTCAAAAAGATGAGCTCAGATTTCAACCGTTACATTTTTTCTTATATTAAAAATGTTAAATTTGATATTGTTTAATTGCTCACCACTCCAAGAATTGATTGATTAATTTTGGTCAAAATTTTAAAAAATTGTTAATTTTTTCTTCCATTTAATACAATTTTTTCAATATTCGCTTGTGAGCAATTTTTCCCGTTTTAATTTATCAAAATGAATTCCCATCCATCCATCACTGATTTGCATTTGAAAGCCCTTTTTACATTTATTTTTTTTGCCAAATTTCATTCCAAAATTACCTATTTTTGGGTTTGCCAAATTTATTCATTCGGCGGCACCATTTCAAATTTTGGTATTTTATTTTATCAGCACTCAGCTCTGATCACCTCAATTTTAACAAGCTGAATTAAAAATTAAAATATTATTATATATTTGAACTAGATAGAGTAGGACGGGATCGGGACTGGTACTGAAGTCTTCAATTTAGGGACTGAATTTCAATGGGTTTTTTTGACAGGGATTTGATTAATTTCCCCTTATAAAATCCCGGTTTTTTAATTTTCTCAATCCCGATCCCGGTTTTCCCAAAATTCCGATCCCATCCTACTCAATTTGAACATTCAAAACCACAATTTTCAAAAAAACTCTAAATGTCGCTAAAGTTCTCCAAATGGGTTACATGAATTTTGCGGATAAGAATTTTGCGTATAAGAAATTTGCGGATTCATTAGAAATTAAAAACCAGCATCCGTCCCATCAACGAATAATTACTAATGCCTTAAACACATTGCTCACCCAATGCTTGAACAAATTAAATTTTCTTACAAAATTGATTGCAAATTTTTTTGTGCAATTTTTCTGGTGATTCGGCACTGCTCGACTGGCTTTGGCTGTTCTTGAATTTTAAAAAAATTGAAAATTGCATTTTTCTCCTCAAATTTTCAATTCTTTACTTTTCATTTTTTTGCGCAAATGACAGCGTTTTTTATTGTTCTTTCACGATCAGCAGATCATTAGAATTTTTTTTTGATTTATTTTAAACAAAAATTTTTCTATTTTAATTCGCCGGGACGGATCCGTCCGGGCCTGAATTTTCATTATTTTTTAGACCAACCAAATCCCCTGCTGCTGCTCGGCGGACAGGTGACCTCTGTTTTATAGGCACAAATGCACTCATTAACGCCCCACTCCGTTTCTATGTATTGGTCTCTCTGCTCTATTCACATCTGTCTCTTATACACATCTAGATGTGTATAAGGGGACTCGTCGTTATATAAAAGTTCACTTCATCGTTGTAAAAGTGCAATTTGATATCACCAAATGACACGCATTAAAGCATCGATGTTTTCGGAAAAAAACAATTTTTTGTTTAATAATTTTTATAAAATTTTTCAAAAATTGGATAAAGATTGATGAATTTTGAATACTTTATAATATATTGGTTCAAAATATGGGGAGGAAAAGCATCAATTTGAATTATATATTTATTCGTTTTAGTATAAATTTGTATTTTTGTTACACAATTTTTTTTTCTACAAAAACAATCTCAAAGCAATTATTTTCATCAAAAATCCAAATTGTCAACAAATGTCTACAAAACCGTAAGTTCCAGTTTTTTTTTAATTTCCGCAAAATTTAATTTTGAAAAATGTCCTAAATACTTTAAAATCAATAATAATAAATTAAGTTTTATTTTGTTTACATTTCCATCCAGCATCCGTTTGCCCGACGACTGTTGGCTGGACATTCTGTCCCAACTCTGTCGGCCATTTGTCGCTTCTCAATTCTCGCTTGTCTCACGACGTTTTGCTACACTGGCCGACAGCCGCCTTTGGACAAAACGCCAAAAATTG
>MEIZ01000020.1:436024-452783 GCA_001723225.1 Globodera ellingtonae | reverse complement strand
TTACGGAGCAAAGGTATGCGGGGAGAGGAGAATATTAATTCCTTTGTTGTTCGTTATTTTATTAAACTTCGAATAAACCTATATTTATTCGCTGCGCCGAGCTTAAATAAACTAGCGGCACAACACTTTTCAATTCCTCCTCGCCACTCCGAGAGTCATATTTACTTAATTGCTTCCTAATTTAAATTAATTATCTGGTGGGCCTCTGTAAAGCTTAATGTATAATATAAATTCAAAGTCAAATGTATTAATATCTCATTAGTATCTGAACGTGAGTGATGTTAAGCGCTAACGCGCTTATAGAGCCTCGCTACTTACTATTAGTGGATTGTTTAGGTCTTGGCTTCACTCCGGATGGAGTTGGCACATTGCTTTCTGCACAATGGAAACCGGAAGTGCCCTAAMTTGCACATCATGCCTTCCTCACTCCCTTTAGTCCAGACGTTAAACTAGAGCACTTAGGATACCAAATTACTCTAATTAGCCTTCTTTCTTCTTTTTTTGTACATTCAATTACGCACAGGCATTGTTGATAGGTTTTTTTAATGTCATAAACTTTTGTTCATTATTAAAAGTTTACGCGCGAATTGACATGTTACAAAGTTGTGACGTTTCTTGACAAAAAGTTACTCAAGTGTTATGTTTTAAAGGTTCACACTGATTACGATACATTGCAAATATTTATGTTCATTAGCTGGAAAGATTTAATTTTTTGATCTTTGTTTCAACAAATTATCATGTTTTTAGGCGCAGCGATCGTATTCATCGAGTTTTTAGCAACTACCTACCTATAATATTTTAAAAAAAGAAATTGTTGGGAATTTTGTACAGAAAAATATTCAACCTCCGGTAAAAAAACGGGACTAACTAACAAAAATAAAAATTTGTAAATTTGAAAATAAATCAAGAAACAGAAATTTGGAGTTTTATAAATATTTTGAGTCTAGGTAAATTGGTCTCAGACACGAAAAATTGCTCTCCGTGAGAAAGAGGAAAATTCCTCTCGGAAAATGTTTGTTTAATTATATACCTAACAAATAATGCTAAAACATTTTAGAAACTAAAAATTTTCATATTTTCAAACTTACAATACAATGGCACCATCCGTTGATCCGGTAATTATTATTTATTTAATTAATTGAAATTTTCTATTTTTTAAGCTTTACGATCTTTACATTAACAAAGGCTTTGTACCCATTGAAATTATCACAAATGGAATCGTTGCTATGATTTGTTGTGTCGGAATTGGCCTAAACTCGTCTCTCGTCTATGTGACCATTAAAACAAAGTAAAAAATATTCGAGTTTTAGCCTTAAACTAAAATAAGCCTCGTTTTATTTTCTAATGTGGTACTGAAGGGTTATCGGTTTTTGGGGCTTCCCCGGCACTCATCAATCTCCAAAAGCCACAAAATAACGGATTATAACAGCCACTTGTAGAAAGGCAATGGATTTAGATAAACGAAGTTCAAATTTTGAAATTTGCTAGTMTATATCGATCAAACTTTGTATGAAAACGGCTTAACACTTATCCGATCAGATCACTCCATTTGCCTTGCATAATTCTGGTTGCTTTGTATGCATTTTTTAACTCATTTCTTCTTTTTGGAAATTGCGTCAAATTCGTCATTTTTGTTTTTGGAATTAATTACATCACATTGCGGACGTGCTTTTATATACAAACTGTTCCAACAATTGGCTCAACAATTGCTTCGACGCTTCAGCTAWGCATTGGAATCGACCGTCTGATCGGAGTTATCTTTCCAATCTGGTGATAAAGCTATCAAGTTAAATTTAACTTTCTTTTTTTGTAAATTACTTGACAGTGATTTGATCGTTAATTAAAATCACGCAAAAAATAAATTATTACTCATTTTTGCAAAATATTTTTGATCATAATTAAGAAAATTTTTCATATTTTTTTAGTGTACGATATCACTGATTGTTTCAAAAATTAATGTTTATATTAATTATAACATTAAAATGTTTTTAAGGTATAAAACAAATGGAAAATACGTCACTTTTAAATTTATACTTGKMATTTGTTGCATTAGATCGATAATAAATGGGTTCAATATTTATATTGGAAGCTCCGCGCATTGGGAAAAGTTTGAATTTTTGTAAAAATTAATTTAAAAAATAATTTTTAGACCGGTGATGTGCATACTTGGCGAACCCAGCCAACAACCCGAAAACCAATATTTCTCTAATAATAGCGCATTAGTTATATATTGTGGCGAATTTTTATGTTACACACTGATTTTGCTGATCACTTGGCGCCGAAAATCAACGAGTTTTTATATTTTATTCAACAAATATTTTTTATCTTTTCATTTAGTCCCGGAAAATGTGAAAAGGTTAACAATTTCGATGAGTGTTCTGATGTCGATTGGTCTGATATGCTACATATTGGTTGGCTAACAATAATGACTTTTAGGGTTTTACATTTTTTTGCGAAAGGGTTTGACGAGAGAAGCTCAGAAATAGCATTCATTTCGAAAAATTTTTGAATTTGAGCGACTTTTTAGTCCCTAAAAATCCATATTTCGGCCTTTTTGAGAATAAATTCCTATTTCGGCACTTTTTCCCAAAAAATTCTTAAGAAAAATGCAATTTTTAGGTATTTTCCCGAAAATTTCTGAAGAAAAATGCAATAAAACGAAAAATATCCGCCTAAATATCAAAATTTTTTTAAACTAAAAATGCATACCTAAAAAAAGACTTTTTCTTGGACCAAAAATCTACTCCTAAAGATCGACATTTTCACTAAAATTTTTTTATTTGTTATTTTTTATGTAATTTTCAAAAACATGTAAAAATAATACATAATACATTTACAATTGTGAGAGCAAAATAATAAAGATTGACGAATTTTACAGGGTTCACGCAAAAAATTTGCTGGATTTGGTCAGTTTTAGCCCCTATTTTGCCACTTTTTGGCCTTTTTAGTCCCTAAAAATCCGTTCTTTTATAATGACATCCAGTATTATTTTTTAAACCCTTTTTTAAGAATACTTTCTTCGCACGTGTCATAATGCCCTTACTCAATTTGGACGCAATTACATTTGAATATTTTGTTTTACCAATTTGTCTTGCCATACAATCGATGGCATACGGAAGCAGTGCTCCGGTTCTCTACTTTTGCAAGTAAAGATTTTATATAATTTTTAAAACAATTATTTTATTTATTCAAAATGTAATTTAATGCCTTATTTTTAGTGCCAAATATCGCAGCGCTTTTCGCACACAATTTGGTCATCAAGCAAACCGAGTCGCAGCTGTCCAATAAATATAATTTAAAAAACAAATCATTTTTATTACCAAAAACTCGAGTCATTCCTTCAATAATAAACAAGAGATTGCAATTGTTAATAAAGCTCAATAAAGTCAAATTGGGCATTTTATTCAAAATCTCAATGTTACATTTAAAGAAAAGTGCTCTGAACAAATTATTGTACCTCGAATTTTATTTCTCCAAATTTCACCTTTCATCCAAAATAAACCTATTTTTGGGGTTTCCAAATTTATTCGGTGCCATTGCAAAATACTTTTAAAAAATTTGTTTTAAAATAATTGTGTCTGCTTTTAATTGCTCAATCGGACTTTTGATGACCGCAACAAAGAAAAAGTCGCAAATGCTGAATGAAAGTTAATATAAATAAACTATCAATTTTTTGATGGGACTAAAAAGTTAAACTGTGTTCACAAATCAAATCTGCGTCCGGATACCGGATAATTTTCAATTTTTGAAAATACTAATTAAAATTTTATAAAAAATCAAATTTTACGCATTTTTTTGCCAAAAAGTAAATCAAACGCATAAAATCAAATTCAATCAGTTAGATGGGTAATTTCATTTGTCAATAACTCTTCTTTATCTGAAACAGGCGACGGTCAAGGTCGTACCCAGTAATTTTTAGGAGGATTATTCAATCATTTTTTGCTTCTTATTGCAATTTTCATAAAAATTTTTTTTTGACAATTTAGGTTTTCGGTATATTTTTAAGAATTGAGAATTCTGCTTTACTTCTGGGAGGAAGGGTCGGCGATGCCGATATTGTTTTTAGGGGTATTTCGTGGTTTAGAATCCGAATCTGAGCTCCATTTCGACCGATTTGGAACCCYGGACCCTATTCRAACAATTTTCGAAAATTAGGGAACAACGATCAATTTAATTTGTTGGCATTATTTGATACGTTGGACGAATTGGTTAACCAATGTCCGATTTGGAGAACGCAAAGGAAAAGCTTAAAAAATAAAACAAATGAAAAAAATTAGAGAAACAGAAAAAGAAGTGAACACTTTGGAAAAGGAGTTAACGAAGTTCGCAGGAGCAGCACGAGAAATGGGGAAAAGCCTTGGACAAATGCTTGAAGAAATGAGCAAACGGCTAAAAACAGGCTTTTCGATTTTTTCAATTTTTCTTTTTTCACTTTCTGATTTTTTCATAAACATTTGGTCCTTGAAAGTAGGGTTAAGCCCTAACGCCCGAACCCCGAGGCCAAAAATGGGTCGTCCCCGACCCCGACCCCCGACATGGCCAACCCGACGACCAGACCACGTCTCCGACTTTTTTTAGTGTCGGGGATCGGGTGTGAACACGCACCCCTATTGATTGGACTTTTTTTGGGGAGCAATAAGAAGTTTTGAAAATGTAACTTGTTTTCAAAAAATATAAATAACATTTTAGAAGGTCGTTAAAGGGATGCTCGTAATGTAATTACTTTTTCTTTTGAAGCTCCTGAAATTATTGATTTGTTTAGAATATCCGTGAAAAAAACTCGGTAGATTTTGTGCATTTTTTGAAATTTGAATGCAAATCTCTTAACAAAAACNCGAATTTTACAGGGTTCACGCAAAAAATTTGCTGGATTTGGTCAGTTTTAGCCCCTATTTTGCCACTTTTTGGCCTTTTTAGTCCCTAAAAATCCGTTCTTTTATAATGACATCCAGTATTATTTTTTAAACCCTTTTTTAAGAATACTTTCTTCGCACGTGTCATAATGCCCTTACTCAATTTGGACGCAATTACATTTGAATATTTTGTTTTACCAATTTGTCTTGCCATACAATCGATGGCATACGGAAGCAGTGCTCCGGTTCTCTACTTTTGCAAGTAAAGATTTTATATAATTTTTAAAACAATTATTTTATTTATTCAAAATGTAATTTAATGCCTTATTTTTAGTGCCAAATATCGCAGCGCTTTTCGCACACAATTTGGTCATCAAGCAAACCGAGTCGCAGCTGTCCAATAAATATAATTTAAAAAACAAATCATTTTTATTACCAAAAACTCGAGTCATTCCTTCAATAATAAACAAGAGATTGCAATTGTTAATAAAGCTCAATAAAGTCAAATTGGGCATTTTATTCAAAATCTCAATGTTACATTTAAAGAAAAGTGCTCTGAACAAATTATTGTACCTCGAATTTTATTTCTCCAAATTTCACCTTTCATCCAAAATAAACCTATTTTTGGGGTTTCCAAATTTATTCGGTGCCATTGCAAAATACTTTTAAAAAATTTGTTTTAAAATAATTGTGTCTGCTTTTAATTGCTCAATCGGACTTTTGATGACCGCAACAAAGAAAAAGTCGCAAATGCTGAATGAAAGTTAATATAAATAAACTATCAATTTTTTGATGGGACTAAAAAGTTAAACTGTGTTCACAAATCAAATCTGCGTCCGGATACCGGATAATTTTCAATTTTTGAAAATACTAATTAAAATTTTATAAAAAATCAAATTTTACGCATTTTTTTGCCAAAAAGTAAATCAAACGCATAAAATCAAATTCAATCAGTTAGATGGGTAATTTCATTTGTCAATAACTCTTCTTTATCTGAAACAGGCGACGGTCAAGGTCGTACCCAGTAATTTTTAGGAGGATTATTCAATCATTTTTTGCTTCTTATTGCAATTTTCATACAAATTTTTTTTTGAAAATTTAGGTTTTCGGTATATTTTTAAGAATTGAGAATTCTGCTTTACTTCTGGGAGGAAGGGTCGGCGATGCCGATATTGTTTTTAGGGGTATTTCGTGGTTTAGAATCCGAATCTGAGCTCCATTTCGACCGATTTGGAACCCYGGACCCTATTCRAACAATTTTCGAAAATTAGGGAACAACGATCAATTTAATTTGTTGGCATTATTTGATACGTTGGACGAATTGGTTAACCAATGTCCGATTTGGAGAACGCAAAGGAAAAGCTTAAAAAATAAAACAAATGAAAAAAATTAGAGAAACAGAAAAAGAAGTGAACACTTTGGAAAAGGAGTTAACGAAGTTCGCAGGAGCAGCACGAGAAATGGGGAAAAGCCTTGGACAAATGCTTGAAGAAATGAGCAAACGGCTAAAAACAGGCTTTTCGATTTTTTCAATTTTTCTTTTTTCACTTTCTGATTTTTTCATAAACATTTGGTCCTTGAAAGTAGGGTTAAGCCCTAACGCCCGAACCCCGAGGCCAAAAATGGGTCGTCCCCGACCCCGACCCCCGACATGGCCAACCCGACGACCAGACCACGTCTCCGACTTTTTTTAGTGTCGGGGATCGGGTGTGAACACGCACCCCTATTGATTGGACTTTTTTTGGGGAGCAATAAGAAGTTTTGAAAATGTAACTTGTTTTCAAAAAATATAAATAACATTTTAGAAGGTCGTTAAAGGGATGCTCGTAATGTAATTACTTTTTCTTTTGAAGCTCCTGAAATTATTGATTTGTTTAGAATATCCGTGAAAAAAACTCGGTAGATTTTGTGCATTTTTTGAAATTTGAATGCAAATCTCTTAACAAAAACAGACTTAAAAATTTTGGCTGCGGACCTCCCCACCCCCCACTCCCCGGTACGATGACAGTTCGCTTTCGGGACAAATCAAAATTTTAGTTGAATTACAAATTGCTGAATAAAGTGATCGATCGGGCATTCGTTTTTATTTGTTTCAAAAGTGTTCCACTTCTGTTCTTTGTGTTCTTTTTTTCGTTGCGAGATTCCAGGCCCACAAATTATCATCCGATGAGGCCATCGGATGTTCAGAAGTGCTACAAKAAGAAAGCTATTTATAAATTTTTTGTTTTATTTTCGATAAAATTATTTTACAATAATAGTTATTTGAAGCCGAATTTTAATTAATTAAAATTAATTACTCGCGATCCTGATCAGCTCCGGCATTTTCTGAAAATGGTTGTTCATCAACGGAATTTACAAATTGTTTTTTCCATCTATATAGTGTTGTTCTATCAATGTTTAGAATATTGGAAATATCCCTTTCACTAATTTTACGATTTATTTGTTTTATTTTGTAATATTTTTTCATCAATTTCATTTTTTCGCTATCGGARTATTTAATTTGGGCTAAATTAAATTTATCAAGTTTAGAAAATATTWTTTAAATTCTTACAATCGATGGGAAGCCCAAATTCTTTTTTCCAACAATAAAATGTGTCTTTAGAAATGCCCAAATTTTTACTAAGTTTTTTCTGTTCTCCCGGCTGGAACTTTTTTATTTCATCCATTCTTTCAATAAATTCGCTCTTTTTCTTTTCATAAAAATCATTTTTATTTTTTTTCTGTTTGCGAMTTAAGCCAAATTCTTTTTTCCATTKRTAAATTTTGTTGCGATAGACTCCCAATTTTTTACCAATTTTACGCTCTATTTTGGCCCTTTCTGCAGTTAGATACTTGCCTTTTTGATTATATTCTTCTTTCATCGCGTGAAATTTGGAAATAATTTCTCGTTTTTCTTKCTCAGAGAATTCATTTTTTTTATTAATTGGTTCTGTTTCATCATCACTTTGATCAATGCGATCCGGGTCTTCCTGTGTAAGATTCTGATCAGTCGAAKCCGAATTATAAGCTTCAACATCCTGATCTATATTGTCATCATGATCAGCTTGTTCATTTAGTGCATTTTCTCCCGAGTTTAACGGCGATGTTTCCACTTTTATTTGTTGATGGTCAYCTTCGTCCCATCCTTTCCCATATATTTCATCAAAAGTTTTYGYAACTTTTGGTTCATTAACAGACAAAATTAAAGTTGATGTATTTATTAATAGAAATAATATAAGCAAAATTTTCATTCTTGAGCAATTGGTTCTAAAAGTATATCGGAGTAAAGAATTAATTGCATTAAAACTATATATTAAATAAATAATGCTTAAACTGGTAAATATTTAACTGCTATTTAATTGGAAAAAGATTAAGTGRGATCGATAATATGATGTGTATTATGAATGTATAAGTAGTAGGAAACATAAAATGACACGTTATTGAATGCCATTTTTTTATCAAAATATATTTTCGCCCACTTTTTGCACCAGCTTCCGTTTCATGTCGAATTTTTTATTTTGACATTCTTCAAATTAAAGTCATTAATCTCGTTGAGTAAAACCTATTTCCAAATCAAATTAATCGATTGGACATGCACAAAAAAGTTAAGGCAAAAATGTAAAACACTATGAGTCTTCTAAAATTTTAGTTGACAAAATATAAATGGTTGTCGGCTTCTTCTGTTTAGGCTTAAACCTAAGCCACCCTGGGTTGGGGTTCATTAGGTTTAGGCCTGAGTCACCATGGCTTGGGATTCGTTAGGCTTAAGCCTAATCTTAAGCTTAGGGTGGCCTAGGCCTAAGCTTAACGAACCCCAAGCCAGAGTGGCTTAGGCCTAAGCTTACTTGGATTTCTATTTTTTATTTCAATTAAATTAACCAACGATTGCTAATTTAATTCTGTTTAAAATTAAGTCATTTTAAATGAATAAATACTAATATAAAATTTTCAATATAATGTAAATAAATGCACAGATCGATTTTTTTGTTGCTTACACATTATTTCATTAGAAAAAGCATAATTAGGGTGATATATTTGTGTATGAATGTAGTAGGCATAAAATACTACGTTATTGAAGCGCCATTTTCAAAATATTTTTTCGCCCACTTTTCTTCAGTTTCGACCCGAATTTTTAAATTTCAACTATCTTCAATTTAAAGATTAAATAGAGATACATTCTCGTTGACTAAAAGCTATCTCCGAATAGACTGTAAAGCCGAGAACTTACCTATGTTACACCCTAAATAATAAACGATAAAACTTTTCTCATAAATGTTTTATGCAAATACAATTCCGAGAGTTAAAAAATTTTGTGAAATTTTAAACTCTGTGTGGGCTTTCTTTTTGCTTCATTCTTTCGTCAATTACAAATTGCTGAATAAAGTGATCGGGCATTCGTTTTTATTTGTTTCCAAAGTGTTCCACTTCTATTCTTTCTGTTCTTTTTTTTCGTTGCGAGATTCCAGGCCCACAAATTATCATCCGAGGAGGCCATTGGCGAATGTTCAGAAATGCTACAATAAGAAATAATTAAACATTAAATTTGACAAAAATGAAATATTTTAAAATTTGAATACTCGTTATCCGCAAAAGATTGGCGTTTCTTCGACAAAGAATGTTCATCAACGGAATTAAATCGTTTTTTCCATGTGTATAATGTAACTGAACTAATATTCAGCTTTTTGACAATATCACTGACATTTAGTTTAGGATTTCTTTGTTTAATTTTGTAATATTCCAATTTTTCGCTTCCGGAGTGTTTAAATTGCGCTAAATTAAATTGAATAATTTTTGAAAATGATTATTTAAATTCATACAATTAAAGGGAAGTCCAAATTCTTTTTTCCAACAACGAAATGTTTCATCAGAAATGCCCAAATCTTTAGCAACTTTATTCTGTACTCCATATTTACTCATTTTGATTTCATCCATTCGCTTAATAAATTCGCGTTTTTTCTTCTTATAAAAATCATTTTTATTTCTTTTTATTTTGCGAATTAAGCCAAATTCTTTTTTCCATTTATAAATTTTGTCGCGACTGACTCCCAATTTGTTTCCAATTTTACTCTCAATTTTAACCATTTCTGTTGAAGGGAATTTTCCTTTTTTTTTACTTCTTCTCTCATCGCAAGAAATTTGTAAATAATTTCACGTTTATCTTTCTCAAAGAATTCATTTTCTTCATCAATTCTAACAATTGTTTCATCATCACTTTGATCAATGCGATCCGGGTCTTCCTGTGTAAGACTCTGATCAGTCGAATCCGAATTATAAGCTTCAACATCCTGATCTATATTGTCATCATGATCAGCTTGTTCATTTAGTGCATTTTCTCCCAAGTTTAACGGCGATGTTTCCCCTTTTATTTGTTGATGGTCATCTTCGTCCCATCCTTTCCCATATATTTCATCAAAAGTTGGTCGAATTTTCCCAACTTTTGGTTCATTAACCGATAAAATTAAATGTGCTGCATTTAAAAATAGAAATAATAAAAGCAATAAATTCATTTTCTTGAGACTTTGCCTGAAAGTGCTATTGGAGCTAAGAAGTCATATAAAATTAGCTAATGAATTAAAATTATTATAATAAACATATAATTCATATTAAATATTGCAGAAATTGCTTAAATATTTATAAGAATCGATAATATGATGTGTATGAATGTATAAGTAGTAGGAAACATCAAATGACACGTTATTGAATGCCATTTTATGAAAATTATTTTCGGCCACTTTTTGCACCAACTTCCGGCCCGAGTGTTATTTTGACATTCTTCAATTAATCTCGTTGAGTAAAACCTATCGCCGAATTGAAATGAATCGATTGGACATCTCCGAGGGTTGCTCAAAGAAGCTCCAATTTTTGGRCTTGTGAAGCAGTTGCCTCAAAGTATTGTTTGGTAACCCCAGTAAGCCTGATCAGATTTTGTTCGCATTTACGTTTAGAAAGAAAAAATCCCAGAGCTCTTCATCTCAAGAAATGTTTTTTTCTAAATGGAGATAAACATTTTTGAAACGTATAGAATATTATTTACAAAACTCGTATCAGTTTACAGAATTTTGATGTGTTGAATGTGTGCCAACGTGCTGAGTCGTTTCGTAAAATCCGCCATTTATTTTAATTTAAACAATTTTTTTCAAGATTTACACGAATGTTTAAGCCTAAGCTTAACCCGGGTGGCTTAGGCCTAAGCCTAACGAACCTCAAGCCAGGGTGGCTTAGGCTTAAGCCTAACGACCCCCTAAGTCATCAATTTTCATCTTCGGCTTTGGAGTTACTTAAAAAAGTCGGTTTTCCATATTTTAAAAAATTTCAACAGATTCAAAAACCGCTTTAAATTCTCAAATGCAGATTATATTCATTTTTATTACTTTTTAATATTAAGAATTTAATAATATTTTTTAGTGATTTTGCGTAACACCCATTCATAGTGGCGGATTTTGCGAAACGACCTACCACCGTGTGCCAATACTAAGCAAACTCGGAATTTTGGAAAACCAAAACCGGTTTTTCAAAAAAATTACAAATTGCGCCACAACCTTTGCTTGTTTATATTTTAATGGATAAATTAATATGAAAATTGTTKTGAACAAAAACATCGATTTGCGGTGTAGAGTTCTTTAATTGCAAATAAGGTGAGACACTCCGATGACCTTCATCAACACTAGTCCCGGTGACCTCTCTCCCCCTCTCTACTCCCAATGTGTGTTCTCGACCATAAATCGGTTCTCATTTTGCTCACAAATCAGAAAATGCTCGCCCAGTGAACTAATTTAAATTTATAAAACAATCAATAACATAAAATTACTCCACTCTATTTTATTGATTGGACCATTCTCAAAAACTTTAATAATKAAAYTGAAGWATAGGTAACGCATTTTGAAGTTCACCAGCAAAAATTAATTATAAAACAAATTTTTGCTTTAAATAAAACATATATTTTTGGTTTTTTAATATTTATTGATGTTCGAAATGTTGAGATTGAATGAAAAATGAAAGCGGCTTAGTGACCCTCGGACAAAAAAAATATGTCGAATTCGTGATCAGCACACACAACTACCCCTAAAATAATGAAATGGTCTCATATTTTAATTGTGATATATTTTTGTGCTTTTTTCGAAAGTTACAGACTTTTCGAACAGCAAGAATTTCAATTTTTAAAAACATAAATAAATTTTATATTGGCTCAAAGTGCCATTCTCTCCCGGCCCTCCCCTTCACAAATGCCATCCATTGGAAATATATGCTTCATTCATCGCGGCGCCAAATAAGGGAATGGTGGCGTTTGGCCAAAATCGATAGCAAAAATGGGGACCAGAAACGGGCCAAAAATAAACACAATTTAACCTTGCGCTTTACTAACCGATCTTTTATTTATGTTTTGTAAAAATTTTTAAATGTTTTTTATAAACAAATATGTATTATTCGGAATGTATTTTATTTTTTGATCTTAAAAAGAAACGTGTGAAGATTTTTGTTTTTTTTTAAATTTTGCTAACGTTTGAGAAAACTTAATGATTTATTCAAGCAGGCCCACACCAAAATGAATTGAATCGTTCGATGATGCTAGATAAATCTCGATCGAAATACACCGATATTTTGATCGAGAATCTCGAAAAATCTCGATCGGAAAACATTCGATCAAGAATCTCGATCGGTCCGATCATTGATGAAATTTTACCCGTTTTCCTTATCCCGATTAGGACCCCCAATGTCCAAAAAAAGTCTGTGATTTGCCTCCCCCCCCTCATTTCCTACCTTTCTCCTTTCTTTAAACACCGAATTTCGACAATTTTTATTTTTGCATAAATTATTTACAACCCACATTCCGTACAACACATCGATTTGGACGTTAAACTAGCAAATGATGTCCCAATTCTCAACCCATAATTAAATGATGTCATCGTAAATACCTCCAATTATGTTTTTCTATCCCAGTAACTTTGTTTCTCATCGCAATCGCCTTGAGGGAATATGGCACAAAAAGTCATTAAAATTTTTTTGCCCAAATTCGGTTTGGTCTGTAAATTTTAGAATTAAAAATTTTAACATTCAAAACATTATGCAAAAAGAAGGGGCTCAGATTACAACCGTTACATTTTTTCTTATATTATTAAATGTTATACTGTTTAATTGCTCTCCACTCTAAGAGATGATTAAATTCGGTTTCAACAGAATTATATAAATTTTAAAAAAATTGTTAATTTTTTCTTCCATTTAATACAAATTTATTCGCTTGTGAGCAATTATACCCCGTTTTAAATTTATCAAAATGAATTCCCTCCCTCTCGATTTGCATTTGAAAGCCCTTCTTACATTTATTATAGAAAAAATATCTTTATTTTTATCTTCGTTTCATAGAAATCTTTTGGAAAAAAAAAGTAAAAGAACAGGACGCTTCCTTTTTGGGGGCGGTGGGGGCGAAAGTGCTCTGAATAAATTATTGTAACCCGATTTTGTTTTTTGCCAAATTTCACTTTTTATCCAAAATTATCTATTTTTGGGTTTGCCAAATTTATTCATTAGGCGGCACCATTTCAAACTTTTGGTATTTCTATTTTATTTTTTCATTTTTTCCGTTCAGCGTTCAGCTCTGATCAGTGATCACCTCAATTTTAAGAAATTGAATAAAAAATTAAAAATATTATTATAATTTATTTGAACATTCAAAACCACCACTTTTCACTGTCGCTTAAGTTCTCCAAATGCGCAATTGTGCTCCAATTATAACAGCCAATGCCTCATCGATTCTTCGTCAACCACTCAACCGCCTTTCCGGGGCCAGACAATTCCGTCCCATCAACGAATGATTACTAATGCCTTAAACACATTGCTCACCAATGCTTGAACAAATTAAATACCAAATTGATTGAAATTTTGTGTAATTTTTCTRGTGATCGGCACTGCTCGACTGGCTTTGGCTGTTCTTGAATTTAAAAAAAATTGAGCATTTTTTTCACAAATTTTCAATTCTTCACTTTTCATTTTTCATTTTTTGGCGAAAATGACAGGTTATTTTATTGTTCTTTAAAGATCAGCAGATCATTAGAATTTTTTTATGATTTATTTTAAACACAAAATTTTGCTATTTTTAATTCGCTGGGACGAATCCGTACGGGCTTAAATTATGCTTTCATTTCTTTTGGCTCAAATGGCAAGCTTTTTTTGATTTTTTCGCGATCGGCAGATCATTAGAATTTTTTTTGATTTATTTTAAACAAAAATTTTGCTATTTTTAATTCCCTGGGACGAATCCGTACGGGCTTAAATTATGCTTTCATTTCTTTTGGCTCAAATGGCAAGCTTTTTTTGATTTTTTCGCGATCGGCAGATCATTAGAATTTTTTTTGATTTATTTTAAACAAAAATTTTGCTATTTTTAATTCACCGGGACGAATCCGTACGGGCTTAAATTATGCTTTCATTTCTTTTGGCTCAAATGGCAAGCTTTTTTTGATTTTTTCGCGATCGGCAGATCATTAGAATTTTTTTTGATTTATTTTAAACAAAAATTTTGCTATTTTTAATTCACCGGGACGAATCCGTACGGGCTTAAATTATGCTTTCATTTCTTTTGGCTCAAATGGCAAGCTTTTTTTGATTTTTTCGCGATCGGCAGATCATTAGAATTTTTTTTGATTTATTTTAAACAAAAATTTTGCTATTTTTAATTCGCTGGGACGAATCCGTACGGGCTTAAATTATGCTTTCATTTCTTTTGGCTCAAATGGCAAGCTTTTTTTGATTTTTTCGCGATCGGCAGATCATTAGAATTTTTTTTGATTTATTTTAAACAAAAATTTTGCTATTTTTAATTCACCGGGACGGATCCGTCCGGGCCTGAATTGTCCTTATTTTTTAGACCAACCAAATCCCCTGCTGCTGCTGCTCGGCAATCTGGTGAMCTCTGTTTTATAGGCACAAATGCACTCATTAATGCCCCACTCCGTTTCTATTGTTCTCTCTGCTCTATTCACATTCCATTCTGTCCCCCCTCAACTCTYCTCCATCAATTTGTGTACATTTACAGCTTAAACCACAAAATTAGAGGGGGACTCGTCGTACATAAAAGTGCACAAATGACACGCATTAAGCATCGGTATTTTCGGAAAAAAAACATTTTTTGTTTAATATATTTTATAAAATTTTCAAAAGAAACTGGATCCAGATTGATGAATTTTGAATACTTTATAAAATATTGGTTCAAAATATGGGAAGGAAAAGCATCAATTTGAATTATATATTTATTCGTTTTAGTATAAATTATTTTTGCTACACAATTTTTTTTTTCTACAAAAACAATCTCAAAGCAATTATTTTCAATCAAAAATCCAAATTGTCAACAAATGTCTACAAAACCGTAAGTTTCCGTTTTTTTAAATTTCCGCAAAATTTAATTTTTGAAAAATGTCCTAAATACTTTAAAACCAATAATAATAAAAATAAATTAGGTTTTATTTTGTTTACATTTCCATCCAGCATCCGTTTGCCCGACGACTGTTGGCTGGACATTCTGTCCCAACTCCGTCGGCCATTTGTCGCTTCTCAATTCTCGCTTGTCTCRCGACGTTTTGCCACCCTGGCCGACAGCCGCCTTTGGACAAAACGCCAAAAATTGCCACCACTTTTTGTGCTTTGCGATCGAATTGGATGGGTCAACGGCGAGCGGTTTGTTGAAAAACCAATGCCAATTTGTGCTCCACCAAAAAATCTCCAATTATCTGTGAGTTTTAATAATTTTGTTTGTCCCATTAAACTTAATTTTGATTTTTAAATTAATGAAAAAATGATTCCGGCGCCAGTTTGGCAATTAAAAGTCACTAAAACTAAACATTTTGTTTACGAAAATTGACCCGAAGACCCTCACATTTTCACTTTCCATACAATTAATCAAAATGTTCTCATTTTATGTAGAAAATACAGTTGTTTTTTTGGCAAATTTTTTTTGTTGCTAATATTTCATTCGATTTTTGCAAGATTGAATTTCTTCTCTCCAAATACTGTATTTTCGGGAAACTGATCTGTCCAAATGCAATTGATCTACTATATTTCTGATCTTTTTGTTCAATAAAAATTTTGTTTTCAAATTTTTTTTTGTCCAGTAGCTTTTGCTATAGGGTCAAAAAATATTCCATTGCCCGGATTCTTAAATCGAATTAATCACTATTTTTTGCACAGTCCATCACCGTGTTCATCTGCAGCTGTATGAACAACGCGCTGGACTTCTTGTGCCTGCTCAGTGCCGTCCGCCCGTGTGCCGTTCAGCTTGAAGGCTCTGTCTCCGACACGTGCCAACTRCGACATTTTGAACGGCCTCAATTTGGCACGCTTTTGGCACAAACWGAACGCATTCGACTTTGCCAACATCCGGTTTGGGGCCTGCCGTTGTCTGCAATTTTTTGTGCCGATACAAAATTGGAAAATGTTTGTCAAAGCATGCTCAAGGTGGGCAATTGATTATTATTTTTACACATATAATTTAGGGATGGCACCCCGTCCCCGCAAATTTAGGCCATTTTTTCAAGAATTTCCCCGACCCCGACAGTTTCACCCCCCGAAAACCCCCGACCCCGCAATTCTCAAGCCCTGACATCGGGGTGCCAACTTTAAATATAATTCGTTTAATCTAATCAAACAATATATCAAAAAATTAATATTTAAACGATGTTTTTTTACYCAAATTTTTTAAATATATTTTAAAACTATATGAATTAAATTCTATACACCAGGTGCCGTCTTTGGAGTGCCAACTGCTCAGTGATGCTGATTTCCCGCAATTGTTGTTCTGGCTGCACTATTGTGCTCCAAATGATCAGCAGGCCATAGCCAACAAAAAACAGCTCCATCTTTTTTGTGATCATTTGCCTGGCATACAATTGGTCGAGGCGTTCATTCGCCTGCTCATTCAGGTGTTTTTTTTKWGWRWA
>MEIZ01000020.1:414493-434703 GCA_001723225.1 Globodera ellingtonae | reverse complement strand
TAAGGGGGAAGATCGATTGGAGATGCGTGAAACCAGGGCTGGGCGAAATTTCGGGTTCGGGTTTCGGGTGTGCTCCGAGTTTCGCCCAGTCCTGATCGAGCCGGGTAAAAAAATTTTCAAAAAAACTCAATTTAGGAGTGTTGAACGGACTCTTAATAAAATAAAATAAATAAAATCAAATTAAATAACTAAGAAAAAAGAGAAATGAAAAAAATTGAAAGACCCTAGGAACAGAAGCCACAGGCAAAGCCCCCCCTATATTTTCAACCAAAAGCAAGCCCCCCGCAGGCGTCTAGTTTTAATCTCATCAATTCGCTCAATTAATTCGCGTTAAGGGGGGTGGAGGCTCAGTCAATTATATGGATTTGCCGGGAGGATTGGTCTGATGAAAAACCTTGAATCCCACAATTTTTGGGTACAATTGAATAGAGAGGGGAGGGGGGGGGAAAAATCGGACTGTAAAAGTTCGACATGAGTCCGAAATGGGTCGTCAAATTTGGAAAAATTAATTTTTTTTGCGCCAACTTTTATGGTGAAAATTTTTGGGTTGAGCTTTGGGTTGAGCTTTGGGCTGATTTTGTGGTAGGAGGTGCGCCAGGGTCTGGGCTTCAAAATGACATATCACTTGCCCGGTTTGGTTTGGGTTTGGGGCCTCCTATATGGGTGGTCTAACCAAGTTGTTCATATATTTGGCTGGGGTCAAAAAATGAACTACGAATTTTGCCTTAGGCAGTGATTGCTTACATTTAAGACTCATTTCGATGAGTTGAGTCGAAAAAAAAATTTGTGTTCGTTTCTGATCAAAACTGATCAAGTTACGATATGATCAACTTTGAGAAAAAATTTAAAAAATTAAATTTTGAAATTTTAAATTATTTAAATAAATTATATAAATTAAAATTCAGCATAAAAAACTGAGTTAAACAAAAAAAAGTTTGATCGGTTCTGATCAAAAATAATCAAGTTACGGTATGATCAATTTTGAACAAAAATTTAAAAAATTAAATTTTGAACTTTTATATTTTTTAAAATAAATTATATATAATAAAATTCTGCTTAAAAAACTGAGCTAATCAAAAAAAAGTTTGACCTTCTCTGGTCAAAACTGCGAGATATGATTTAATCAATTTGAATACCGTACGGTAATTATAGCGGCGAAATAGTGTGCAAAAGGGAGAGTGTGTTAGACACACAAGAGTAAGGAGAAAGAACGCGTAATTTTGCAGTAGTTTACACCCCATAGAACAATTATTTAGCAATATTTAAAAAAATAAAAATGAAATAAAATGCAAATAAAAAGAAAATTTGAAAGGGTTTGCCAAGCCCCGGCGGGTAAGGCTTGCCCGGCCTCTGAAAGTGCTTGCCCATCGCTGGAAAGGGCTTGCCCAGCCCCTGAGAGTAGTGATGCACGAGACCCAAAATTTACCGAGACTCGAGACACGATACCGAGACCGAGACTTGACCCCGAGACACGAGACTTTTGAATTTATAAAAATCGTCTTTAAAAATTCAACCGCAATTCAAGGCAAACCTTAATCATTTACGGGCCAATTTTCTTAACAAATTCCATTAAAAAAGTCAAAACATTTTCCGGCGGCGCCTATCGGCATCACCGGACTCCTTCCATTTCTAACACTTTAAAAAATTTTGAAATTACTTTTTTTTGCTTGCCCCCAAAACTTTTTCTGGCTACGGCCCTGCCAGTGCCATCAAAAACGGAATTTAAAGTTAAACCAATTTTGAGTGGAATCATGGTTTATAATGGGCACTTAGTTTGGTAACAACTTTTATACATGGGTTTACGTACAGTTCCAAGAAGTTTGTAACTCATCCAATATAAATGTCCCGACTGCGAAAAATAAATTAATTAAAAAGGTAAAAAATAAAACAAAAATTATAAAAAATTATAAATTAATAAAATTAAATAAAAATGATAAATGAAATAATAAATGAATAAAATGAGTGAATGAAAAAAGGCGAGAAAAAGAATGAATAAGCAATAATATAAAATAAAATGTTCAAAAAAGTACAAAACAAAAATATGAAATAACAAAAAGTGGGCCGACAAATGTCGGACGAAAAATTATATTTTAAAAATGATTGAAATGAATAACCTAAATGAGAATAAAACAAATTTTAAAGAAAGGTTACGGGAAGAATGGAAATAAAATGAATGAAAAAACAAATAACATTTAAGAAATTGGAAAAAAATGGGCAAAAAAAGTATGAATCAAATTTGGGCAAACAATTTTAATCGTAAACAAAAATTGTTGGCGCCGTAGAAAAGGATGCTATAAAAGCCCACCCAAAACCATTCCCCCCCCCATTCAAAAGCGGAGCGCATTTGTTCATCAACGCCCGGACGTGCCCAACGCCTGGCGTGCCCAACCCCCGACGGACCCGCCCGCCGACCCGGACCGCCCGTGTGACCGCCCGTGCCCCGCCCGGACCGCCCGTGTGACCGCCCGTGCTCTGAGCGTCACCAACGGCCCCTCCGTTCCTCCGATGCCGTTCTCGCTCTCCCTTCCCCCACCTCAATTGCCCCTCTCACATTTTCCCCCAATTTTCTCTCCTCACAAACATTGCCCCTCACTTTTGATATCCCATCAAAAAATAATAAAATTATAATAATTAGGCCCTTGGGCATTTGAAAAAATGAGAACATCAATGATGAAAGCAATTTTTTTGTTGCACCAAGTTGGATCATGAACACTTTTAGGCAGATGATCTGATCGCAGATCGCAGTCACGATGCTTTTTGGTCCCAGTGCTGCTTTATTCACTTTCTGATGCTGTTTTTAAAAATTTTGAGATCGCAGCCTAGTAAGAATGATTTACGTCAACACGTTCTGATAAACAAAAATTGAATCGATAATTTTATTTTGATAATTTTCTGGATTTTTCACCCCGAACTAAAACGTCGTAACAGGACACGGCATTAGGAGTCTTAAAAAACGCAAAAACACTGTTTTGATTAATAATTAGCAATTCTTAAAAGCCGACCTCTTAGGTCTTATTAGCGCTCATGACTTATAGCCCAAGGGCTCCCGAATAAATGAAGGTCAAATTATTTTTCGTTTTTGGTCCAAGAAGAGGACACATGCACGGCACGTTCAGTAGAAAAGAAACTATATAACAAAAAATGTTAATTTAAATCTGGAAGTTTTACAGAAGTATTTGTCACTGTTTGGACTACCTTAATTCAAAATAAAAAGTATTCTCATCAAAAGATTGACAACCAAACATTAGTGTCCATCAAAAATTTTCTGAAAAAGGTACGTCTACGCTAGAAAGTCGGGTCCAAAAAAAGTACCTACACTAACTTTGAGATCTCACTGATCAAATTTATCCCTTCCAGCATTTTTGGAGTAAATTGGGAATCGTTAAATTCCTGTAAAAAAGTACGAATAGCAACTGCCTTCATGACTATTTTCTCCAAAGAGAAAGAAATAAAATTCAAATTATAAATTTTTTTTAAGTCGGCAGTTATTTTATTTTCACGAATATTTCTGAGTGAAAACTGATTAAAACTTTGACCGAATATTGAGCTTATAATAGAATATGTGCTCAGTTTGTGAGATATCGGCCTGCAGCCAACTAGCAGAAAAGTCGAGCCTCCTTTTTAATTTAAAAACAGATTTATTTAAAAATTAACAATTCAATGTAGTTAAATCCGGTCAAAAGGTGTTTACAGATGGTTCTTAAAAAGGTGTAATATTGATACAGCTTTATTCTCCAGAGGGAACACAGTCGATCATGGAAATGCTTTCATGCAAGGATGCTCGGTCGAGTCACATCGAGTGATGGAAAGCATCGTCGAAAGAAAGAAATTTCGAAATAGAAATGAAAGAAAAACCTCACAAAGTCAAACAACAAATATAMCATTTAAAACAAAATTTGTTGCYTTAAATAATTGGGCATCATTGGAGCCTTGCATTCTCTAATTTAATAAACATTTGAATTCTTGTTCAAATCCATCTTTTCTCTTATTAGTTGCTTAATAAACACTCGGACTACCGGTTCCGGATACCCGTTCTTGTCCAACCCTAGTTCTTAACTTAGGTATTTATTTTGAAATGTTTAGTTTGTAAAAAGTGTCCAATGATTTAAAAATGATTTAAAATTAATTTTTTGGATCCAATTTACCGGCTTTTCAAACAGCTTTCAACTCTCTTCTGTTCGCATCGGTTCACTACAATTTTGAAACTGGCGAATCGCTTAAACTGTTCACGCAACTTTCGTTGACCGATGGTGAACATGGACGGGGGCAGCAAACAATTGTGATAGAACGGACAATGATCGAAAAATTGGTGCTTTTAAATAATTTATAATTAAAATAAATAAAAGGACTTTAAAATGTTTCGATTTGGGGTCCCAAAAAACATTCAAAATTTTTTCCAGTTATGATTTTCTCAATTGCTTTGAAATAATTTAATTTAAAAAAAAGGCTTTTTTTTGATTTTGTTATTTTAAAACTATTATTACGTCATAAATGAAGTTTTAAAATTCAATAACGCGTCATATATGTTTGCTTACTACCTTCATAATCATCATATTATCGATCCTTATGCTTTTTTCTATGAAATAATAAGAAAAATGTTATAATCAATGTATGCAATTTTTTACATTATATGAATTATATTATATAAAAATTAAAAAATTTTAAACTGAATCGAGTCATGTAAATGCTTTTATTTTTAAAACTTTTTTTGTCTCCATTACAATATTTATTAGGTATTTTATTTAGAAAAAATTGTCCGCATTCCTATAAATGAGGCTTTGGGTTTTATTCTTTCTAATCGTAAATGCGTCAAATTTAATTGGCAAAATTTTGTCGGTTAATGAACCAAAAGTCGGGGAAATTCTACCAACTTTTGATGAAATATATGGGAAAGGATGGGACGAAGATGACCATCAACAAATAAAAGTGGAAAAATCGCCGTTAAACTCGGGAGAAAATGCACTAAATGAACAAACTGATCATGATGACAATATAGATCAGGATGTTGAAGCTTACTATTCGGATTCGACTGATCAGAATCTTACACAGGAAGACCCGGATCGTATTGATCAAAGTGATGATGAAACAATTGAAGGAATTAATGAAGAAAATGAATTCTCTGAGCTAGAAAAACGAGAAATTATTTCCAAATTTCACGCAATGAAAGAAGAAGTCAAGAAAAAAGGCAAGTATATAACGGCAGAAAGGGCTAAAATAGAGAGTAAAATTGGAGACAAATTGGGAGTCAATCGCGACAAAATTTATAAATGGAAAAAAGAATTTGGCTTAAGTCGCAAAATGAAAGAAAAGCGCGAATTTATTGCACGAATTGATGAGATTAAAATGTGCCCGCTAAGAGAACAGAATAAACTTGCTAAAGATTTGGGTATTTCTCAAAAGACATTGTATCGTTGGAAAAAAGAGCTTGGACTTCCAATCAATTGTATGATTTAAAAAACATTTTCAAAAATTATTCAATTAATTTAGCACAAATTAAATACTCCGAAAGCCAAAAATTGGAATTGATGGAAAAATATTACAAAATTAAACAAAGAAACCCTAAAATTAGAGACTGATATTGCCAAGAGGCTGAATATTAGTTCAGTTACATTATACAAATGGAAAAAACAATTTGATCCAATTTTGAATCAAAATTTTGTTGATGAACATTCTTTATCGGAGAATCGCCCAACTTTTGCGGATAACGAGTATTCAAATTTAATATTTAATATTTTGGCAATTTAAAAATAATTAATGCATTTATTTTTGTATTATAGTACTTCTGAACATCCAATTGCCTCATCGGATGATAATTTGTGGGCCTGGAATCTGGCAAAGAAAAAAAGAACAGAAAGAATCGAAGTAGAACACTCCGTGCAGAAATAAAGACAAAATGATAACTCTTTATTATGCTTTCTACACTTTTCAGAACTCGTTGCCCGCAATTTTAACAAAAACATAAGAAAATATTAAAATATTAACGGAAATATTAAAATATTAACGGAAATTTAACAGTCCAATTGTTCGGTCGGTACTCAGATGACCCCATCCCCATTTGTTCCCTATTGCTTGTCACACCCATCCCCGTCCATAAATACCCACCCTTGACCCTTCCTCATTCACTTCCTATCATTTCCCCACATTTCGTTGCATTTCCAATTGACCCAATCAATATATTTGATTCCCATCCTTGTTTTATCCCTCAATTTCTCTCCGAATAAATATCCTCTATTTACTTCGGGCTTGGGGTCGTAACAATTGGCGACGCCCGTGCTGCATACGAACTGCAAATCAAATTGTGGGTTGTGTCCACTCGTGTTCTGTTTGTTCCAGGAGTGAACAACAGCACAACCGCACAACTTCGGCTTTTGTGAAATTGGTGGAAAGCTTGGCGCTACCACTATTGTCCGTTCTTAGCAAGCAGCTTGAAGCACATGCTAAAGGAAATAATCGCGCTACTGCTTTGCTGTCCAGGCGACACAAAACAGTTCAACCACGCGCAACCCACTGGTTAGTAAGCTAGGCGCTGCTAACAAAGTGGTGAACGACATAAAACGAGTACTCCCCAGGAGGGAAGAAAGTCCACTTGGTGTGGTTATATTTCGACAAAATCTGAGCCTTTGAGATGACAGTCGCAGTTATCCAGCAGCTGACGCAAGTCCTTCAACAACTGTTGGCAAACCAACAGCAAAATCCTGCACTCATCGCACCTCCGCTGCCGTCGCTACCAAACATGGAATGTTTTGAGCTCAGCGAGCAGCGTGGAAAGAAAGCCGAAGATTGGCTCGACCGCTTCAACTTTGCCGTGGACTGCTCGGCGCCGAACCTTTCGGACGAACTGAAAGCCAAGTTGCTGATGACCAAGTTGGGCGAGGGCGCGTATGCGGAATACAGCAAGTCCTGCCTGCCGAAGAAGGTCACGAAATTCAATTTTGCGCAGGCAATGGAGCAGCTCAACGGTTAGGTTGGCAAACCTCAATCCGTTTGGATTGACCGATATGAGTGCCTCCGCGCAAGGAAGCAGGACGACGAGGAGTTTGGCACATTTGTCAATCGACATAAGAGGCTGTTGCGAGACTTCGATTTTAAGAAGTTGGAGGAGGAGCAATTCAATAGCTTGATGCTGTTGATTGCGTTGAAGTCACCGAGTGACGCCGCTCTTCGATCGCGAATTCTGGCTAAGTTGGCAGCGGATGGTGACAAGGTCAAATACGAGAGCATTGTTGAGGAAGCGGTCAAATCGAAACCGCAGAGAAGGCGGAAGAACACTGAGAATTCTTCCAGTGGGAGCAACACATCGAGGAAAAGCCAGTGGAGCCGATCGCAACACAATTGTTGGCGATGCGGCAGCGAACWTTCMTGCAGGCGGTGCCGTCACATCAAAACGGTTTGCCGTAAGTGCAACACGACAGGGCACGTGGAAAGAATGTGTGCGCCACATCAGGCCTGGCTGAAGAAGAATGGAAATGGGATAAGGGAAGAGAAGGCAGCCAATTCAGTTAGACTGGGAGGAGTTTTTCTGGTCAATTCGTTCAACCAGAAACACCGTCTGATCGAGATCCCGATTGAAATGAATGGGAAGAAAGTGGAATTTGTGATCGATTCGGGCACTGAAAGCACAGTGTTGTGCGAGGAAGCACATCGACGAATCGGATCTCCGCGGGTGAGCCGGGTTTGGCAACATTCTCGATCGGAGGACGGACACACAGGACGCTTCTTTGTATCCAAGAAAGGATCAAAAAACTTGCTCGGAATTGAGATGATGGAAAAATTGGGATTCAGGGATCCCATCCGAAGGAGGTTGGCAGGTAAGTTGCAGCCGACAACTCCAGGGAGCAAAAGAGCAATATCACCAATCGGCTGTTCGGGATGGTGTGATCAAGAAGCTATCGGACAAACACCAGCGAAGGACGAAACGTTTTGCTTTGGAAGCAAACGTTATCGCGAGCCAATCGAACTCGCAGTCATGGCGTGCAGGTTAGGGCAACCGCACCGGAATTCGTCAAGACGGGGTCAGCTTGCGCAAAGCACCGTCCGAGAACATTGCTGGAGAAAAGGCCGATGATGGACATGGCCAGCGAGAGCGATTGGAAAGCGATCGCTCTCCAATTTTTGTCAGCGATCTGAACCCTTTGGCCTAAGATGAGCCCGAAGGTGGTCACGAGGAAACGTCGGTCAAGAAAGAACGAAGGATGGAAGCAGACACTCTTTTTAGGGGGGAGATGTTCGGTCGGTACTCAGATGACCCATCCCCATTTTGTTCCCTATTGATTGTCACACCCATCCCCGTCCATAAATACCCGCCTTGACCCTTCCTCATTCACTTCCTATCATTTCCCCACATTTCGTTGCATTATTGATTTTATTTGTTGTCCAATTAAATGTTTAATTTTTAATTCGGGCTCCATGAAATGATCGATATTTTTCTCTTGAATATTTTCGAAAAATTTAAAAGATTGAAGATTAGGGTAACGCGGAACCGGCGGTTTTATTATCATCCGACGAGGGCTTCGAATATTCAGAAGTGCTATTAAAAAAATAAATGCAATTTTTAAATTGCCAAAATATGAAATATTTAAATTTGAATACTCGTTATCCGTAAAAGTTGGGCTATTCTCCGGCATTGAATGTTCAACAACGGAATTTTTGTTTAAATTTGAATTAAATTGTTTTTTCCATTTGTATAATGTAACTAAACTAATATTCAGCCTCTTGGCAATATCAGTGACATTAAGTTTAGGATTTCTTTGTTTAATTTTGTAATATTTTTCCGTCAATTCCAATTTTTCGCTTTCGGAGTATATAAATTGCACTAAATTAAATTGAATAATTTTTGAAAATGATTATTTAAATTTACAATTGACTGGAAGTCCAAGCTCTTTTTCCCAACGATACAATGTCTTTTCAGAAATACCCAAATCTTTAGCAAGTTTATTTTGTTCTCCTGGCGGGCACATTTTAATCTCATCAATTCGTGCAATAAATTCGCGCTTTTTTTCATTTTGCGACTTAAGCCAAATTCCATTTATAAATTTTGTTGCGATTGACTCCCAATTTTTTACCAAATTTTTCCTCAATTTTGTCCTTTCTTTTTTTGTAACTTTTCCTTTTTTCTTATATTGTTCCTTCTTCGCGTGAAATTTGTAAATAATTTCTCGTTTTTCTTGCTCAGAGAATTCATTTTTATCATTAATTCGTTCAATTGTTTCATCAACACTTTGATCAATGCGATCCGGGTCTTTATATATAATTCATATTAAATATTGCAGAAAATGATCTTAAATATTTATAAGAATCGATAATATGATGTGTATCAGGGATGGGCGGAATTCCGATTTCCGACTTTCCGATTTCCGACTATTTTGGGCTAACTAATTTAGTTGTGAAATGACGCAAAAAACTTTTGACGCGACTAGTTGGTGGTGCTATTTTGCCAAAATTGATGAAAAACGAGTAAAGTGCAAATTTTGTGAGTGGGAGCGTGACTATGATAGCAAAAGAGGAACAAATTCGCTGAAGAACCACCTGGAGAAGGAGCATCCTGATAAGTTAATGGAGAAAGCGGAGGCGAAGAAAAAGAAAGAAGAAGTAGAGAAAACGCGAAAATGAGCGAGAGAGCAACAACCCAGCCTATTACAACATGGATTTTCCTCGTCATGTCCAACTAATCAGCCATCATCCAGCAAACGACGACCAGACTCACCGGCTTCTAATTTTGCAATTTTTAGTGAGTTTTCAATGAATGTAATGGTCATCGCAATATAACATTTATTTTAAGAAAATTGGTCCGCGGGAAGCGAAAATGAACAAAATCTAGAGAGGAAAATTGGCGAATGTGGATCAGTGGAGAGTGAAAGATTGTTTTCAAGAGCGGGGCAGATTTGTTCGGATCTCCGAAATAGGATTAAAGGAGACAATGTTCGAAAACTTATTTTTTTGCAATCGAATTTGCAAATTGTTGATTTTGATTATTAAAAGTTTGATCTATTAAGGTTTTTAATTGTAAATTGATTTATCCAACTCAGACAACATATTTAGAAATTTTTTTGAAAATTCCGATTTCCGACTTCCGATTTCCTACTTTTTTGGGGTCGGAATTCCGATTTCCGAAATTTTTTTAGGCCTCGGATTTCCGATTTCCGAAAAATTTTAAGACCCCGGAATTCCGATTTCCGAAATTTTTTTAGGCCTCGGAATTCCGATTTCCGAAATTTTTTGAGGTCGACGCCCATCCCTGATGTGTATGAATGTATAAGTAGTAGGAAACATAAAATGACACGTTATTGAATGTCATTTATCAAAATATATTTGTTGCACACTTTTTGCTCCAGCTTCGGTCCAAGTTTGCACAGGTTCCTAAAAAAGAGCTACCTGCTGGAAGGTTTGATTAGTATCTGAAAAAAACACTTACAAAAACTACCAATTAAAAATTTTTAAGAAAAAAAAATTTTTTCTGTATTATTTATGTTGCTGTCATTGATGTCCATATTTCAAATTCTTAGCACAGCTTTTACCTTATTTGCACTTTCCCGGAATGAATGAAGGCAATTTACCTTATTAATTTTCCTTAAGTTTGTGTGTAATTTAAATATTTAATAATTTGATTTGAGATCACAGAAATTGAGTTAAGTTAAACATGTAAATAATAAATGTGGTTTTTCTATTTTGTGAAAATGGATGTCCGGCGGTGCCGACAGACGCCGCCGAGAAATCATCTCAATTTTTTTTTTGATTAATTTGATAAATAATTTAGTTTAATGGGCATTTTAACAGTTTATGTTTTTGTGAAAATTGCGGGCAACGAGTTCTGAAAAGTGTAGAAAGCATAATAAAGAGTTATCATTTTGTTTTTATTTCTTTACGGAGTGTGTCCACTTCAATTCTTTCTGTTCTTTTTTTCTTTACGAGATTCCAGGCCCACAAATTATCATCCGATGAGGGCATTGGATGTTCAGAAGTGCTACAAAAATAAATAATATTTTTAAACATTATATTTTATCTATAAATTGCCGTTAAATATGAAATATTTTAAATTTGAATACTCGTTATCCGTAAAAGTTGGGCTATTATCCAGCAATGAATTTTCATCAATGGAATTTTTGTTTAAAATTGAATCAAATTGTTTTTTCCATTTGCATAATGTAACTGAACTAATATTCAGCTTTTTGGCAATATCATTGTTTCTAATTTTAGGATTTCTTTGTATAATTTTGTAATATTTTCTCATCACTTCTAATTTCTCGCTTTTGGAGTATTTCGCTAAATTTAAGCGAATAATTTTTGAAAATGATTATTTAAATTCATACATTTAAAGGGAAGTCCAAATTCTTTTTTCCATTTTATAAATGTGTCTCGAGAAATGCCCAAATCTTTAGCAAGTTTATTCTGTTCTCCCGGCTGGCACTTTTTTATTTCATCCATTCTTTCAATAAATTCGCTCTTTTTCTTTTCATAAAAATTATTTTTATTTCTTTTCATTTTGCGACTTAAGCCAAATTCTTTTTTCCATTGGTAAATTTTCTCGCGATTGGCTCCCAATTTGACTCCAATTTTTCGCTCAATTTTAACCCTTTCTGCAATTGGATATTTTTCTTTTTTATTGAATTCTTCTTTTAACGCGTGAAATTTGCAAATAATTTCTCGTTTTTCTTGCTCAGAATGAGAATTGTGTTTATAACCGATGCCAAATTCTTTCTTCCATTTATAAATTTTGGCACGACTGACTCCCAATTTTTTACCAAATTTTTCCTCAATTTTAGTCCGTTCTTCTTTTGAGACTTTTCTCATTTTCTTATATTCTTCTTTCATCGCGTGAAATTTGCAAATAATTTCTCGTTTTTCTTTCTCATTGAATTCATTTTCATCATTAATTCCTTCAATCGTTTCATCATCACTTTGATCAATGAGATCCGGGTCTTCCTGTGTAAGATTCTGATCAGTCGAATCCGAATTATAAGCTTCAACATCCTGATCTATATTGTCATCATGATCAGCTTGTTCATTTAGTGCATTTTCTTCCGAGTTTAACGGCGATGTTTCCACTTTTATTTGTTGATGGTGGTCATCTTCGTCCCATCCTTTCCCATATATTTCATCAAAAGTTGGTAGAATTTTTCCGACTTTTCGTACATTGACCGTCAAAACTTTGTCATTTAAATTTGACGCATTTACGATTAGAAAGGATAAAACCCAGAAATGAAGCCTCATTTATAGGAATGCGCACAATTTTTTCTAAAAAATAATAAACATTGTAATGTAGTCAAACAAACATTTTAAAAATAAAAGCATTTACATGACTCGATTCAGTTTAAAATTTTTTAATTTTTATATAATATAATTCATATAATGTAAAAATTACATACATTGATAATAACATTTTTCTTATTATTTCATAGAAAAAAGCATAAGGATCGATAATATGATGTTTATGAAGGTAGTAAGCAAACATATATGACGCGTTATTGAATTTTAAAACTTCATTTATGACGTAATAATAGTTTTAAACTAACAAATCAAAAAAACTTTTATTTTATTTAATTATAAATTATTTGTTGGCATCGCTGAAAGAACTGGCATGGAAACGTTTGGGAGTTAGAGGACTTTTGCCCGATGTTGGGATTGAACAAAATTGGAAACAAATTGGGAATCAGTCGCGAGAAAATTTATAAATGGAAGAAAGAATTGGCTTATATCATAAAATGAAAGCAAAGCGCGAATTTATTGCACGAATTGATGAAATCAAAATGTGCCCGCCAGGAGAACAGAATAAAATTGCTAAAGATTTGGGTATTTCTGAAAGTCGCAAAACGAAAAGAAATAAAAATGATTTTTATGAAAAGAAAAAGCGCGAATTTATTGAGCGAATGGATGAAATCAAAATGAGTCAATTTGGGGAACAGAATAAACTTGCTAAAGATTTGGGCATTTCTAAAGACACATTTCGTTGTTGGAAAAAAGAATTTGGGCTTCCCATCGATTGTAAGAAAATAAATAAGTATAATCAAAATTATTCACTTAAATTTAGCGAAATACTCCGATAGCGAGAAATTGGAATTGATTGGAAAATATTACAAAATTAAACAAAGAAATCCTAAACTTAATGTCGCTGATATTGCCAAAAGGCTGAATATTAGTTAGTTACATTATACAAATGGGAAAAACAATTCGATTCAAATTTAAACAAAAATTCTGTTGATGAAAATTCATTGCCGGAGAATAGCCAAACCATTACGGATAACGAGTATTCCAATTAAAATATTTCATATAACGGCAATTTATAGATAAAATATAATGTTTAAAAATTTTTTTTTTTTGTAGCACTTCTGAACATCCAATGCCCTCGTCGGATAAGTGGGCATGGAATCTCGTGAAGAAAAAAAGAACAGAAAGAATCGAAGTGGAACACTCCGTGAAAAAATAAAGATAAATGATAACTCTTTATCTACATTTTTTGTTGATAAACCCCTGCTGATGTGCCCTATCATCATTAGAATCTTCGTCATTAATTTTTTATTAGTAAACGCTAAATTATAACGTAAAATAGTAGGTACTTAGAAATTTTAAAAGTTCACGGCTTAGAGAGGGGCTTCAAATAGAGAGTGGGCTACTAATAGGAAAAAACGGTATATGTAATTTGACACATTTTAATTTTCTAAAGCCAAAATGGCCAATTTTATCGACTATGTGAATTTGGTTGAAACACTATTTGCAATTGGCTGCAAGTGGGTGTTCATCACGTTGATGTGCCGTCTCCTGTATTGTGCCTATTTGTGAAAAAAAATCGACTCAAATAAACTGTCTTTCTTTAACATTGCAACTTTAATTGATGACACACTGTTTTTTCTCCATGCCAGTTCAAAATTATTTTCCATACTACTTATAGCTTAAATTAAATGCTTTTTCTTCGTATTTTTCTATTAATTATTTTTAGAAAAGCCTCCATCTCCAAAAAAGAATGCGGTGATTTCTTTGCGTCCCGCGCGAATAAATTTGTTGCTCGAAAAACGCCAACAAAGGGCTCAAGTCAGCCGGCTGAGGACATCGAATTTGAATGAATTTGTACAGGAAAGCTGATTTGGAGCCGTTGGACAGTGATCCTTTTAATTATTGGAAAGAAAATGAAAAAATGTTTCCGATTTTGTCCCCAATTGTTCGCCGCTACCTTTCGGCTCAGGCGACTTCTGTTAAAAGTGAGAGGATTTTCTCTGTAGCAAGAGATGTTTTTAATTACCGCCGCAATTTATTAAACCCAGCAATAGCGGAGCTGCTTATTTTTCTGAATAAAATATTGCCCATTGTCAATTATAAGTATTGAAAAAATTGTTTTGTTCATTTTAAATTAAAATTCAAAAATTTGAAAAATACCGAATACCGGTCGATATACCAAATTTTTTTGGTCGGTATTTTTCGGTAGAAATACCGATACCGAAATTTTTTGGGATTCGGTATTTTTCGGTAGAAATACCAATACCGAAATTTTTTTGGGATTCGGTATTTTTTCGGTATCGGTATTTTTTCGGTATTACCGATTAGGTATACCGACCGAAGAAATTTTGGGATTTCGATATTTTTTCGGTATAGGTATTTTACCGAAATACCGATACCGATTACCGAAAAATCCCATTTACCGAACACTACTTAAAACCATTATTATTACAGCTTTGCTTCTTAACTGATATTAAGGATGTGTTCTTAAAACCATTATTATTACAGGATTGCTTCTTACAATCATATTAAGTTTGTTCTAAACCCATTATTATTACAGAATTGCTTCTTAAAATCATATTAAGGATTCGTTTTAAAACTATTTTATTACAGGATTACTTCTTAAAATCATTATCATTATTAACAAGGTTCCCAGATGTGAGACATCAGTAAATATTTTAAAATCAAAAGGAAATGAATTGTTCGATTCTAATATAGTGAGGGACGCGTATTGGGGCCTCCAGGCGGGCAAGCACCGTTGTAATCCGGATGGTGCGGGAACGGAGAGGGGCGGTGAGGGAATAGAGGGAGGAGGTAAATTGGAGGGAACCCGGGCCCTGGGTTGATGTTGGTTCCCCAAATTGCGCCTCGCGACATTCATTTTTTTATTCCTTGCACAACTCTCCTCGATATCGAGGAACAAAAATTCACCACACTCTGCGGTCGATCGACTGACTCGTCGTTGGATGGGAGGTGAAACATCGACAAGCGTTGGGCGGGGCGAAAGGAAAATGGAAATGTCCGATCGATGTGCGGGGAGGGCAAAGGGCACCTTCACTCATTTGAATGATGCCGAATTCCCTTACAATATTATTTTCTATTTAATTTAATTTACCGAGTACCGACATAACGAATTAAGGGTTTGATAAAAAATTAAAATAAATTTTTCATGCAATTATCGTGTGGGAATTTTCAACAACGGTATTTTTGTTCAAATTTGAATCAAATTGTTTTTTCCATTTGTCTAATGTAACTGAACCAATATTCAGCCTCTTGGCAATATCAGCGACATTAAGTTTAGGATTTCTTTGTTTAATTTTGTAATATTTTTCCATCAATTCCAATTTTTCGCTTTTGGAGTATATAAATTGCACTAAATTAAATTGAATAATTTTTGAAAATGTTTTTTAAATCATACAATTGATTGGAAGTCCAAGCTCTTTTTTCCAACGATACAATGTCATTTCAGAAATACCCAAATCTTTAGCAATTTTATTCTGTTCTCCTGGCGGGCACATTTTGATTTCATCAATTCGTGCAATAAATTCGCGCTTTGCTTTCATTTTATGACATAAGCCAAATTCTTTCTTCCATYTATAAATTTTCTCGCGACTGATTCCCAATTTGTTTCCAATTTTATGCTCAATTTTAACCCTTTCTGCAGTTGGAAATATTCCTTTTTTCTTATATTCTTCTTTTATCGAGTGGAATTTAGAAATAATTTCTCGTTTTTCTTGCTCAGAATGAGAATTGTGTTTATAAACGATGCCAAATTCTTTTTTCCATTTATAAATTTTGTCGCGATTGACTCCCAATTTGTCTCCAATTTTACTCTCTATTTTAGCCCTTTCTGCAGTTAGATACTTGCCTTTTTGATTATATTCTTCTTTCATCGCGTGAAATTTGGAAATAATTTCTCGTTTTTCTTGCTCAGAGAATTCATTTTTTTTATTAATTGGTTCTGTTTCATCATCACTTTGATCAATGCGATCCGGGTCTTCCTGTGTAAGATTCTGATCAGTCGAAGCCGAATTATAAGCTTCAACATCCTGATCTATATTGTCATCATGATCAGCTTGTTCATTTAGTGCATTTTCTCCCGAGTTTAACGGCGATGTTTCCACTTTTATTTGTTGATGGTGGTCATCTTCGTCCCATCCTTTCCCATATATTTCATCAAAAGTTGGTAGAATTTCTCCGATTTTTGGTTCATTAACCGACAAAATTTTGACAATTAAATTTGACGCATTTACGATTAGAAAGAATAAAACCCAAAGCCTCATTTATAGGAATGCGCACAATTTTTTCTAAATAAAATAATAAACATTGTAATGGAGGCAAAAAAACATTTTAAAAATAAAACATTTACATGACTCGATTCAGTTTAAAATTTTTTAATTTTTATGCCAAAACTAATAATATATTTCATATAATGTAAAAATTACATACATTGATAATAACATTTTTCTTATTATTTCATAGAAAAAGCATAAGGATCGATAAATGATGTTTATGAAGGTAGTAAGCAACCATATATGACGCGTTATTGAATTTTAAACTTCATTTATGACGTAATAATAGTTTTAAACTAACAAAATCAAAAAATCTTTTATTTATTTTAATTATAAAATACCCGTAAGTCAGTTGTTGATTAGAATAACAAAAAATTACTATTCATAAATTAAAAAATCTTAACTGGAAAAAAATTTGAAAATTTGAAGGTTTTCTTGTGTCCTGTTTGAATAATTCATGGGTCGTTTGAATCTTAAAATGTTAACCTTTTTTATTGCAAAATTTGTTGGCATCGCTGAAAAAACTGGCGTGGAAACGTTTTGTAGTTGGAGGACGTTTGCCCGAAGTTGGCATGGGACTTCTGCACTTTCGACCGCAAATTGCCGACCCGTAGGTCACAGGGTGATGCATCTTTTGCGCCGACACATTTGCGCCGGGATCATTTGCGCCGACACATTTGCGCCGGGATCATTTGCGCCGACACATTTGCGCCGGGATCATTTGCGCTGACACATTTGCGCCGATACATTTGCGCCGGAGACATTTGCGCCGGAGACATTTGCGCCGGCAAAGTCTATAAATTATTTTTGTCTGCTTTTTGCCAGGGTTAATTTTTTCGCACTTAAGGGTTCGCTAGGCTTAGGCCTAAGCCACCCTGAGCTCAGGGGTTCGTTAGGCTTAGGTTTAAGCCACCCAGACTTGTGGTCTCGGAGTCGAATGTCATATAATTTGTATGGAAAATCAAATGTTTAGATATTTCTTCATTTTTCGCTAAAAAATAAAAGAAAAATTGCAAAAAAAATAAAAATGGAAAAACAAAAAAGCTCAGGGTGGCTTAGGCGAACCCCCTAGTGCGAAAAAATTAACCCTTGGAAAAAGTAGGCAAAAATAATTTATAGACTTCGCCGGCGCAAAAGTCTCCGGCGCAAATGTCGCCGGCGCAAATGTGCCGGCGCAAATGTATCGGCGCAAATGATCCCGGCGCAAATGTGTCGGCGCAAAAGATTGAGCACCGGTCACAGGACAAAAATTTGACGTCGCTATCGGCGTCCATTTTTTGGAAAGTAAATGGTTGGCACTCATAGGCAATGTTTTCTCAGTCTCTTTTTATCTAGATTTGCTGATTTGCATAGTAATTTCTAAAACAAAAGATGTTTATTCAACATTTCAAAAAAAAAGACTTGATTCAATTTATTTATTTTTTATCAATTTTATATGAAAAAAAGGATTTTAGGAAAGCATTCCGATTTATTGCATTTTCTTAAAAAATTTTTTGAAAAAATGCCTAAATAGGCACAAAAAGTGCCAAAAAAAAGCAAAATAGGCACTAAAAGTCCAATAGTGAAAGAATAGGCATATAGGCACAAAAAAGATACCCCAAATCGAAACATTTTAAAGCAAAAAGGCTGTTTTTGAGCTTTTCTCTCTGAGGCATATGCGCACAAAAAAAGAGAGGGGGTTTTGCCTAAAAATGTCACCCTACCAAATGATAAACTGAAGTTATTTAGAACAGAGTGAATGAATATATTTTTTTAAATTAAATTGATTCGAATCAATGATTAATTAACAATAATTTAATCGCTTAATTAAGCAGGACAGATATAATAATTTGAAAAAGAAGTGGCCCCTATTTCAAAATGATCAAAACACAATCTTCCTTTTGACCGCCGGCGCTGATCCGTTGTCCATTTTTTTCTTCACAACCTTTTGCATCAATTGACTTAATAAAAGAAAATAAATAAAAAAATAAATTAAATTATTGGCACAGAAAAATAACAATTTAACTAAATTAAAAAAACCCTTCTTTTTATATAGCATTCATATTACAAAATCAAAAAAATCCTTTTATTTATTTTAATTATAAATTATTTAAGCACCAATTTTTCGATCATTGTCCGTTCTATCACAATTGTTTGCTGCCCCCGTCCATGTTCACCATCGGTCAACGAAAGTTGCGTGAACAGTTTAAGCGATTCGCCAGTTTCAAAATTGTAATGAACCGATGCGAACAGAATAGAGTTGGAAGCTGTTTAAAAAGCCGGTAAATTGGATCCAAAAAATTAATTTTAAATCATTTTTAAATCATTGGACACTTTTTACAAACTAAACATCTCAAAATAGATACCTAAGTTAAGAACTAGGGTTGGACAAGAACAGGTATCCGGAAAAATTGGTGCTTTTCATTGTCCTCATTGTGAAGTTCTCCTCTCTTCACTATGTCATTAGTTTAAAACTATTATTACGTCATAAATGAAGTTTTAAAATTCAATAACGCGTCATATATGTTTGCTTACTACCTTCATAAACATCATATTATCGATCCTTATGCTTTTTTCTATGAAATAATAAGAAAAATGTTATTATCAATGTATGTAATTTTTACATTATATGAAATATATTATATAAAAAATTAAAAAATTTTAAACTGAATCGAGTCATGTAAATGCTTTTATTTTTAAAATGTTTTTTTGCCTCCATTACAATGTTTATTATTTTTTTAGAAAAAATTGTGCGCATTCCTATAAATGAGGCTTTGGGTTTTATTCTTTCTAATCGTAAATGCGTCAAATTTAATTGTCAAAATTTTGTCGGTTAATGAACCAAAAATCGGAGAAATTCTACCAACTTTTGATGAAATATATGGGAAAGGATGGGACGAAGATGACCACCATCAACAAATAAAAGTGGAAACATCGCCGTTAAACTCGGAAGAAAATGCACTAAATGAACAAGCTGATCATGATGACAATTCGGATTGGACTGATCAGAATCTTACACAGGAAGACCCGGATCACATTGATCAAAGAGAAGGAATTAATGAAGAAAATCACTTTGGACCCGTGCATTTGCTCGTTGTGCTATTGGGTATTTTGACAAAAAAAGTGATGTGAACCGTAGTCATTTAGCTAATTTAATGTCCTTAGGAATGTTGAATGTAAAATTTTTGTAATTTTATTGGGTTTATTAATTTTCCGCTAATTAAAGCGTTGGGCGGGGCGAAAGGAAAATGGAAATGTCCGATCGATGTGCGGGGAGGGCAAAGGGCACCTTCACTCATTTGAATGATGCCGAATTCCCTTACAATATTATTTTCTATTTAATTTAATTTCCTGGAATCTCGCAAAGAAAAAAAGAACAGAAGTGAAACACTCCGTACAGAAATAAAGACTTTATTCAGCAATTTGTAATTGGTTATTTTAAAAACGCCGGATCCCCTTCTAACAATCTTTTAAATTTTTCGAAAATGTTCAAGAGAAAAATATGGATCATTTCATGGAACCAGGATAAAAATTTAACATTTAATTGGACAACAAATAAAAATCAATATTATACATAATTTATTTACTTCAAATGTCTAAAAATGCAAAAGCATGTAAATGCCAGTTTCATAATTTTTAAACCTTTTAATACAACACAATTCCCACACGATAATTGCATGAAAAATTTATTTTAATTTTTTTATAAACCCTTAATTCGTTATGTCGGTACTCGGC
>MEIZ01000020.1:360638-371757 GCA_001723225.1 Globodera ellingtonae | reverse complement strand
CGATATTTTTCGATACCGATATTTTATCGAAATATCGTTCGTTATATCGTATCGGAAAAATGTTAGGAATTCGATATTTTTCGATACCGATATTTTATCGAAATATCGTTCGATATATCGTATCGATGCCATTGCCGAACACTACTCATGACTTCCCTCCCAGTTCCCTTTTTGTACACGGATCGGGATAATGTAGTTTTTGTTGGGAGATGGATGGGAGACAGCTTCCCCGATTCGAGCGGGGAAGTAAAATTCACATATCGTCCAATATGAAGATGTTAGACTGAGGTTCGGAGCCCAACTGTGTTAATGGGTTTATTCGGACT
The DNA here is from genome assembly GCA_001723225.1 of Globodera ellingtonae. Taxonomy (NCBI): domain Eukaryota; kingdom Metazoa; phylum Nematoda; class Chromadorea; order Rhabditida; family Heteroderidae; genus Globodera; species Globodera ellingtonae. The sequence continues at coordinate 371,431 of MEIZ01000020.1, read as the reverse complement.
TGTGCACATTTACGGTAGTGTAAGATTTTCTAAAAATTCTTTAAAGTTTTTTCGATTTTTAAAAATATTTTTGATGACAATTCCGCTGCCCTACATAATGCCAAAGCCACGGAATGTCAAAGCCACGGAATGTCAAAAAAAGTTTATCTAGGAATATTTGGACCAATTCCGGACCCCGGATTTGAACAATTGTCGAAATTCCAAAATTCCCCAATGTTTTGAAATAATTAAAAAATTTCCCAAAGTAATAAGAGTAAAAAATTGAAGGGAGGGAGGGAATAAACCCGGGTTTGAGGCTTTAAACTTGCGCTATCACAGCATTATGATTTGACGCGATGCATTCGTTGGCTTCAGCGCAGTGACTCTGCGCGGCATTCGATTTTTGCCATTTCAAAAAAAAATTTGCGAAAAATATCGCGATATATCGGTTTTTTTCCGATATTTTTCGATACCGATATTTTATCGAAATATCGTTCGTTATATCGCAGACCGATCCGAATACAGACCGGGCAATAACTTGCTTCAACCTTGACATATTCAGACATTATTATAGTCATTCGAAAGCTCTTCAAGCGCTGAAGCTATCGTTAAGCAACCGTTTTGTGATTGGACAAGTTTCAAAAAAGAAAAAAGTTATGGCCAAAAAATCCAAAATTCTGCATTCAAAAATTTTTTAAAAAGTTTTTTGGCCATAACTTTTTTGAAACTTGCCCAATCACAAAACTTTTGCTTAACWATAGCTTCAGCGCTTGAAGAGCTTTCGAATGACTATAATAATGTCTGAATATGTCAAGGTTGAAGCAAGTTATTGCCCAATCTGTCCCGGTCTGCATTCGGACCGGTCTGCATTTGGTCCGTACGCCGCTGTCTGGGTTCGGACTCGCTTGAGTGCGWACAATTTTTAAATTTACTTTGGTTCTGTCGCGTGTGCTCCCCCACTAAAAGAATAATTTTAGTAAATTTTCAAATATTTTTTAATTAAAATGCAAAAATGAATTTTTTGAATTTAGAAAATTCAAATTGACCTTATCCTTTACGCTCTTTTACAAAAAAATCTTGACATTTTTCTTTAGTTAATATCTTTAAATCTTCTAAAAAATTTCCCCACCTCGCCCATTCCTAAAAAGCATCATAAATTACCGACTTTAAGTTGCAAATCTCCTAACAAATTGAGTCAAAATTACAAAATTTTTCTCGGCGGCGCCTAACGGCACCGCCGAACATCCTCCACTCTTACATAAGCATTTTTTTCCTAAATTTCGACTCAAAATTCTTAATTTTGCCAAATTTTGGTGAAATTTCTTAACCAAAATCCAAAAAATTTTTCCCGACGGCGCCTGTCGGCACCGTCGCGCTCTCCTCCCCAAAAATTTCGATTTTTAAAAAAAAGTCCCCCAAAAAATTGCATTTTTTCAAAAATGCACCCCCTAAAAATTGATTTTGCCCATCCCCGTACGGGGATCCCCGTTCCCCGGTTTGCTCATCCCCGAAAACGGGGATCCCCGTTTTGTCCGTCCCCGGTTTTTCACACTCCGTCACTGCAGATCAATTTAATGCTTTTGCTTAGGGTTGGACAAAACCGGATATTATCCGGGTCCCACAGAAACCGGATAGCTCAAAAACACCCGGATACCGGTCCCGGATCAAGCATAATTTAGCTGTCATCGTTCAAGACCGGATAATTTTTATTCAAAATTGTCCCATACCGGTTCCAGATTATCCGGTTTTGTCCAACCCTACTTTTGCTCTCTCCGGCGAACAAACCAAACCCCCGCGGTGCAAATTAACTTTTCCTGCTGTTTTTAAATTTTTGGCGGTTTTCGGTCAATATTTTAATCTTTTTTTAATTTAATTTTTACTTTTAATTTCCGAATCAATTTAGCTCTAGCCAGAAATGGTTTGTTCCTTGCCTATAATGTAAAATATAGTAAAATTTATTTGGTTTAAAATTGCTCTGAGGTGCCGAGAAAAATAACGGGATTAGCTAAAGAATGGCATGGGAATATGAGTAAAACGGATATGCAAATTCTTTTGTTGTTAAAGGGAGAAATGACGGAAAATTCTTTCAGCAAGTTTTTTTGTTGAATTATTCCAACTGACTAATTTGTAAGCCCAAGAAGTATTCTTTTCAAAATTGTTCAGTCTATGGAATTATTTTTTTAAACGAATTATTTGATTCATAACATTTAAAATATAAAGAGACATTATTTAAGTTAAGGTAAACAAATTTAATTTTATTAAAATTTATTTGTTGAAGTTTCATTTAATTTATAAATGTTCTGTTCTTTAAGAAAAATTAAACGCATTTCTTTATAAACACAATGCTAACAGCACGTAGAGAAAGAACAATGGTAATTGTTTGCATAATTAATGGGATGTTTGTCATGCACCATTAAGTTACTAAGGCTAAATAGCTTTCTAATTTTATTCAAAAACTTTTGCGAAGACTCCCCAATACATTGCCAATTGTGCCAATTACCATCAAAGTTGGCATTTTGTTTGCAAATTCATGCATGAGCTTATATATATAAAAAGAAAAGACATATTAATATTATGACTATTAGTTTACCAACATATAGTTTAAGGATGTAACCGCCGGTTTCCGGATTCCGGACATTTTTTGCGTATTTTTTGGCATACGGTTAATTCCTATTATGGATGCTGGGGCCAGAAAATTGTGACCATTTGCTTGAGGATTCTGATCATTTAGCAGTATCCATGTTAGTAATAAAATTTGTGCAAGTTTTAGCTAATCCCTTTTATTGCATTTAGGCAAAAAAAATACGTATTTAATCAGTCCATTAAGGGTGGCGTCTTAGTTAATTTGGGCTTTTCGGTTATGTGGCAACAAAACTAAAGTTTTTTTAACAAAGGTGTGCCAAATCTGACGTCCATTTTGACCAATTTCGAACCTTTGAACAATTTTTCGAAATGTTTTTTTTCGCTTTTTCCATTAAATTTTATTTTTGATTTGTATTGTGCAGAATAGATAATATCAGTTTTGGTGGCATAAATTCACAATGTTTTCAAAATCTTATCAAATTCATCGACATTTCGACGATTTTAATGGAAAATGGCAAAAAAAGTTTGCTTAAAACTGTTCAAATTCGGTTTCAGAGGTTCGAAATAGGTCGAAACGGATTTGCAGATTCAGATCCTACGCCCCCGAAAATCCCTAAAAACACCATTTTATTGATTAAAACCAAAAAAAAAGTGTTTTTTGTTGCCTCGTGGCCGAAAAGAACACGTTAATTTTGTGTGGCGCCGACAGCTTTAAGCTGACAAAATGACATTCATTTGGCTTGGCTTGGTTGTTTCAATTTAGTGAACTCATTTGGCTCTAATTAAATTCATTTCACCAAAATGCCCAACACAAAATATGGACAAAAATGTTTTACTGCGGAAAATTTGTTCATGGCATATGCTAATCGAATTTCAAGTTAACTGAATTGTGAATACCCAATTTTCTGTTCTTTTGAAGTTTTTAAAAAAAAATTTCCCTGTTCCGTCTAATGGTCAAATTGGTACCTAAAATCACTTTTGTCAAACTTTTTTTGGTTTGTTTTTACTTTCAAAAAAAAATTCGAATAATTTCTTTTTCGAAATCGAAATAAAACAAATTGAAATTTTTTGACAGCCCTAAGGTCTCTCTAGTCATTATGATCGATTTGCACTAATCCRAAATAAAACACTATTTAAATTTATATTAAATTTTCGATAATWAATTTGTGAAATTTTAGAAATTTGATGAATGCATTTATTTCACTAAAATCGGATCCATTTAAGCTCTATTGCTTTATATATTTAACTCTTTTCAGAATAATAAAATTATTTATTTTAATAWGGAAATATAAAATGTGATGAATGACACTGACTTCAACGCAAACAATACCGTAGGATAAGTTTATTYTTTCAATTTGATTTTATTTAACAAAAGTTATACCAAATGTACCGTAATGTGTACCCGTGTTGGCCGTTCATCATCGGTGCGGTGACAATAAATTTGGTAGCWTTATTCGGAATGATCAGCAATTTTGGCGTCATTTGGGTGACATATTGCACAAAGTAAATTTTCAAATAACAATTGTAGTTTGCTAAATGTATATCGATTAGGTTGAAACCCCGTTCCCGGCATTTTTCTGGGATTTCCCCGACCCCGACACTCTAACCCCGAACCCCACTCCCGTCTCGGGTGTCGGGGATGGCATATACCCTTAAAGATTGGCATTTGGGAAAATTAATTTCTATTCTAATAAATTTTTCAGGACACTCCACGGGACGGCCAATTTCCTCATTGCGCTGTACTCTTTCTTTGAACTGCTCCATCAGCACGGTCACTGGYTGTTCCTCTACACGGCACTTTCGGGCCAAAACTTTCTCCCGTCAACAATGGYCATTCGCATTTGCACTGTTTCTTTGTTTGGCTTAGGCGGTACTGGGATGTCCATGACATTCACTGGACTGGACCGGCTTCTATGCGTCTTATTTCCGACATTGTACAAATTCAAATTAAATGCTTTAAAATATTTTTAAAAAATAATTCAGTCCGAGGAAAGTGAAGCCATTGCCCTATCTTTGTGCCATCATGTTAATATGCGCATCTGTTTCTACATTCTTACTCAAGATTTATTATGAATCTGTGAGCAAGATGCCAAATTTGATGATAACCGGCACAATTGGCGATTTGTTGAAGGTGCGCGAAAATTGTTACATCAAAAAAAAGGAAAAAAGTTAAGCGTTTTCAGAATGTAACTTCTCAACGTCTGTCAAGCATTTGCTTTGTTATGCATTCAATTACCATTGTTCTCTACGTGGTTGTTGGCATTGTGGTTAGGAAGAAATCTTGTAAGACAGTTTTTGTAAATTATTTTTTAGAGCCAGTCAATTTGAAAATCCTTGGCCCAGATCCTGGACCTAGATTTTAGGGAGGTGCCTGGACCTGATTTCTTGGACAAAAATCCAGATCCAGGAAAAATTCCGGTCCAGGAAACACCCGAAGTCGCTGACGCTCCACTGGACCTAGCCTCTGGGCACAGGAAAAATCTAGGCCTGCATATAGGTCCAGGGCGGGCTCTATTTTTAATATATTTTAATTAATTTTAAAATCAAATTTCAATTTTTAAATTTAAATTCAATGCTTTTATCCATTAATATGTAGTTTCCAACTCTTCCAACGCTGAAAAGAAGCAACGGCGCATATTCCGTTCATTGTCCATCATCATTTTGTTGAATGTTGGCGGATATTACTTTTGCGTTGCTTTTATGCTGTTCGTTCGGCGAAATTTGAACCCAACTGACCCAATCATTTCGTGGACAATTTTCATGGTTGTGGCAATTTTGACGGTAAATGTTAGTGCTGCTTCTAATGGGCCAGTGTTGTACATGACAAGGTTACCTAAATACAATTAAAAATACTAAATAATTTAAAATCAATTTAGTGTGGAGTATCAAAAAGCATTTCAACACGAATTTGGCAAAATTTGTGGGTTCATTTACAACTCCAACAATTTGTCAACCACTCAATTACATCTTGTTTTTCGTCCTAATTGCACCCGCTGACTCTGAATATAAATTCAAAAATTTGAAGTTTAAATTTTGATTTATTTTCTTTGTTGATGAATTATTTATTGCCCATATTCCAGAATTTACACATCGACTAATGAAAATTCATATCACATTTTGCTTTAAAATTTTATTCTAATTTATTTGTTTGTATGTTTTAGCAAAAATGGAGTTTGGATGTGATTTCATTGAATCTGTTCATGCGACTAGGACCTTTTTTCTTAACAAATTGAGTCGAAAAATCAACAAAAAAAAATTTTTCTCGGCGGCGCCTATCGGCACCGTCGGCCCTTCACATTCCTAAAAAACTTCAAAAAAAGTACCGTATGAAAAAAGAAAAAATTTTCAAAAACAGGTTGGGGATAAATTGAGCATAAAATTGGAAAAAATTTGAAAGTTAATCGCAATAAAATTTATAACTGGAATAAAGAATTTGGCTTAAGACGCAAAATAGTGCCACGGACATTTGCGCCGCGGACATTTTGCGCCGCGGGACATTTGTGCCGCAGGGAAAATTCTACATTTGCGCCGAGAAAAAAATCTAACTCAAAATTAACAAATGCGGAAAGTATGGGGCATAGGAAATCACTCAAAAAGAGTTTGTTAGGTGTAGGCCTAAGCCACCCTAGGTTGGGGTTTGTTAGGCTTAGGCCTAAGCCACCCTAGGTTGGGGTTTGTTAGGTTTAGGCCTAAGCCACCCTAGGTNTTTCAATTTGATTTTATTTAACAAAAGTTATACCAAATGTACCGTAATGTGTACCCGTGTTGGCCGTTCATCATCGGTGCGGTGACAATAAATTTGGTAGCWTTATTCGGAATGATCAGCAATTTTGGCGTCATTTGGGTGACATATTGCACAAAGTAAATTTTCAAATAACAATTGTAGTTTGCTAAATGTATATCGATTAGGTTGAAACCCCGTTCCCGGCATTTTTCTGGGATTTCCCCGACCCCGACACTCTAACCCCGAACCCCACTCCCGTCTCGGGTGTCGGGGATGGCATATACCCTTAAAGATTGGCATTTGGGAAAATTAATTTCTATTCTAATAAATTTTTCAGGACACTCCACGGGACGGCCAATTTCCTCATTGCGCTGTACTCTTTCTTTGAACTGCTCCATCAGCACGGTCACTGGCTGTTCCTCTACACGGCACTTTCGGGCCAAAATTTTCTCCCGTCAACAATGGTCATTCGCATTTGCACTGTTTCTTTGTTTGGCTTAGGCGGTACTGGGATGTCCATGACATTCACTGGACTGGACCGGCTTCTATGCGTCTTATTTCCGACATTGTACAAATTCAAATTAAATGCTTTAAAATATTTTAAAAAAATAATTCAGTCCGAGGAAAGTGAAGCCATTGCCCTATCTTTGTGCCATCATGTTAATATGTGCATCTGTTTCTACATTCTTACTCAAGATTTATTATGAATCTGTGAGCAAAATGCCAAATTTGATGATAACCGGCACAATTGGCGATTTGTTGAAGGTGCGCGAAAATTGTTACACCAAAAAAAGGGCAAATTAAGCTTTTCAGAATGTAACTTCTCAACGTCTGTCAAGCATTTGCTTTGTTATGCATTCAATTACCATTGTTCTCTACGTGGTTGTTGGCATTGTGGTTAGGAAGAAATCTTGTAAGATATTTTTTGTAAACAATTTTTTAGTCCGTCTTTTTGATGGATTTTAAGAAGATACCTGGGCTTTTTCCTGGACCAACTCCAGGTTCAGGAAAAATCCAGGGTCGCTGAGGCTCCACTGGACCTGTCCACAGGATCCAGGCCGCCTGGATCCCGGTCTAGGACGGGCTCTAGTTGTTTACAATATTTTTTAATTTTAAATTCAATGCTTTTCCCCATCAATCTGTAGTTTCCCACTCTTCCAACGCTGAAAAGAAGCAACGGCGCATATTCCGTTCATTGTCCATCATCATTTTGTTGAATGTTGGCGGCTATTACTTTTGTGTTGCTTTTATGCTGTTCGTTCGGCTAAATTTGAACCCGACTGACCCAATCATTTCGTGGACAATTTTCATGGTTGTGGCAATTTTGACGGTAAATGTTAGTGCCGCTTCTAATGGGCCAGTGTTGTACATGACAAGGTTACCTAAATACAATTAAAAATACTAAATAATTTAAAATCAATTTAGCGTGGAGTATCAAAAAGCATTTAAACACGAATTTGGCAAAATTTGTGGGTTCATTTACAACTCCAACAATTTGTCAACCACTCAATTACATCTTGTTTTTCGTCCTAATTGCACCCGCTGACTCTGAATATAAATTCAAAAATTTGAAGTTTAAATTTTGATTTATTTTCTTTGTTGATGAATTATTTATTGCCCATATTCCAGAATTTACACATCGATGAATGAAAATTCATATCACATGTTGCTTTAAAATTTTATTCTAATTTATTTGTTTGTGTGTTTTAGCAAAAATGGAGTTTGGATCTGATTTCATTGAATCTGTTCATGCGACTCGGACCTTTTTTCTTAACAAATTGAGTCGAAAATCAAAACATTTTCTCGGCGGCGCCTATCGGCACCGTCGGCCCTTCACATTCCTAAAAAACTTCAAAAAAAGTACCGTATGAAAAAAGAAATATTTTAACAACAGTTGGGTATAAAACTGAGCATAAAATTGTAAAAAATTTGAAAGTTACGCAAGAAAATTTATAAATGGAAGAAAGAATTTGGCTTAAGACGCAAATAGTAAAAAATTTTTATGAAAAGAAAAAGCTTGAGCAAGCGCCACCTCTTAAACTGAACCACAACCCATCCAAACTTAAACTGCATCCACCACCTTAGAATATGCATTTACATAAATTTAGCATAAAATATAGCGTTCTTAGTTTCATCATTGAAAATTTTTTATGCAAATTCCCCCGTGCACATGTTGTCACCCAATGGATTAGGTAATTTGAAAGATTGGCAGACATTTGCGCCGCGGGCATTTGCGCCGCGGACATTTGCACCCGCGGACATTTGCGCTGCGGACATTAGCGCCGTGGACATTTGCGCCACGGACATTTGCGCCACGGACATTTGCGCCACGGACATTTGCGCCACGGACATCTGCGCCGCGGACATTTTGCGCCGCGGACATTAGCGCCGTGGACATTTGCGCCACGGACATTTGCGCCGCAGGGAAAATTCTACATTTGCGCCGAGAAAAAACTAACTCAAAATGAACAAATGCGGAAAGTATGGGGCATAGGAAATCACTCAAAAAAGAGTTTGTTAGGCCTAAGCCACCCTAAGTTGGGGTTTGTTAGGCTTAGGGCAAGAAAAATATATTAAATAAAAAATGTCATTTCTTAAGAGCAAAAATTTTTTTTAAAAAACGGTGTATTTTTGGTTTACTTTCGACGCACCCCTGATACTTATGAACGAGTGTCATTTTATGCGTTCTTACTACATCCATACACATCATTATTATCGACCCATATGCTTTGTTCATTAAAATAATAAGTAAAAAATATAAAAAATCAATTTATCCATTTTACGATAATGGATTAAATATTAATATTGCTTTCAATTCTATTAAAATTACATAATTTTGGACAGATTTTCCAATTCTGTAAATCGCTTAAATGTTGAAAAAACAATTATTACTTTTAAAATTACCAAGTTTCAAAATGCAGTTTTTGTTTATGTTGTAAAGAATAACATTAATTAATCTTTATTAAGCTAAATTTTTATTAATATGTTTCATCAAGAAATTTAAGATTTTATTATATAATAAAAAGCACGATATTAGCATATAAATAAATATCCATTTTATCAATAAATTCAGTGAATCAATTCAATTCTCAATATGTTAAATATTTATTTTTTATAATTGTATATTTTATTTATTAATTTGAATAAGAGAAATGTTATTTTTTAGCTAAATAATCAAGAGAACGAATTTGTTGCTTATATTATTTTTATTTTTAAATGGATTAAATTTCTGCAATGTTTAATATGAATATATATTTATTATAATAATTTTTAAATAATTGCTCAATTTTGTATGACTTTATTACTTCAATAATAATTTCAGAGACAAATCTCAAGAAAATGAATTTTGGCATCCGATGTTCAGAAGTGCTAATAAGGAATTTTGGGGACTTTTGAGATTTATAATAAATTAAAATAAATATTAAAAATATTACACGAGATCCTGAACAGCTCCGGAATTTTCTGAATTTGGATGTTCATTAACAGAATTTACAAATTGCTTTTTCCATCTATATAGTGTCGAGTACCCAATATTTAGAAGATTGGCAATATCAATGACATTAAGTTTAGGATTTCCTTGTTTAATTTTGTAATATTTTCTCATTAATTCTAATTTCTCGCTATCGGAGTATTTAATTTGGGCTAAATTAATTTTCAAGTTTAGAAAATATTATTTAAATTCTTACAATCGATGGGAAGTCCAAATTCTTTTTTCCAACAATAAAATGTGTCTTTAGAAATGCCCAAATCTTTAGCAAGTTTATTCTGTTCTCCCGGGCACATTTTTATTCATCCATTCGCTCAATAAATTCGCGCTTTTTCTTTCTCATAAAAATCATTTTTATTTCTTTTTATTTGCGACTTAAGCCAAATTCTTTTTTCCATTTATAAATTTTCTTGCGATTGACTCCCAATTTGTTTCCAATTTTACACTCAATTTTAACTTTTTCTGTTACTGAGAATTTTCCTTTTTTTTTTGCTTCTTCTCTCATCGCATGAAATTTGGAAATAATTTCTCGTTTTTCTTGCTCAGAATGAGAATTGTGTTTATAAACGATGCCAAATTCTTTTTTCCATTGATAAATTTTCTTGCGACTGACTCCCAATTTTTTCCAATTTTATGCTCAATTTTAACCCTTTCTTTAGCTGGAATTTTTTTTTTTTTTTCTTCTCTCTCATCGCGTGAAATTTGGAAATAATTTCTCGTTTTTCTTTCTCAGAGAATTCATTTTCTTCATTAATTCCAGCAATTGTTTCATCATCACTTTGATCAATACGATCCGGGTCTTCCTGTGTAAGATTCTGATCAGTCGAATCCGAATTATAAGCTTCAACATCCTGATCTATATTGTCATCATGATCAGCTTGTTCATTTAGTGCATTTTCTCCCGAGTTTAACGGCGATGTTTCCACTTTTATTTGTTGATGGTCATCTTCGTCCCATCCTTTCCCATATATTTCATCAAAAGTTGGTAGAATTTTCTTTTGGTTCATTAACAGACAAAAT
>MEIZ01000020.1:319501-339240 GCA_001723225.1 Globodera ellingtonae | reverse complement strand
GATGTAACCGGATGCCAAAAAATGTCCGGAAAACCGGAACTCCTCATCCAAAAATGTCCGAAAAATTTCAAGTTTGAAAATAATTCTAACCAATAATAATTAATTGGGACCGGAGTCCGGCCGGATTTTTCCGGGTCCGGAACCCGTGTTTTTTCCCCTTCCGGATTTTTTCCAACCCTATTTTAAGCAACTAAAAACTAACTATTTTGAGAGTTTTAGGAACTATAAATCCCAGCCTCCACAGCAATAATAATGTGAACAAAGTTTAATTTTCATCTAAAAAATGTTACTGAAGTGCTTGGGGAAAAAATTAAAAAAAATTAAATCTTTCCGATTAATGAACATAAATATTGGTAATGTATCGTAATCAGTGGGAACAATTAAAGCATAACACTTGAATAAATTTTCGTCAGAAATGTCAGCAACTTTTTAACGAATCATTCGCGCGTGAAAATTTAATAATGAACTTTCATCGTTTACACTAAATTTTGACAGGAGCCCGGCGGTGACGGTAAATGCGTTAGTAGAAAAATGAAATAAATATATGGGAAAGGATGGGACAAAGATGACCATCAACAAATTAAAGTGGAAATATCGCCGTTAAACTCGGGAGAAAATGCACTAAATGAACAAGCTACACCATTTTCTTTTTTGTGTTGTTTCTTTTGTTGTTCTGCATTGCAATATTTACAATTTCATTATTCCTTTTTCCTTGCTTTAATGTTTGCTTGCTCATTGTTCTGGAAATCCTTCATAGACCAGAAATTGGCTTTCCGGAAAGCCAGTAGAGACCAGAATTTGTTATTTGCTGTTCTGGAAATCAAGAATGCACCAGCATTTGTTATTAGATGTTCTGGAATCCAAAATGCACCAGAACTTGGTGTTCTGGAAAGTTGGGTGTGTCAGAATTTGGTGCTCCGGAAAGTCAGAATGCACAAGAATTTGTTATTTGCTGTTCTGGAAATCCAGAATGCACCAGAATTTGTTAGTTGCTGTTCTGGAAAGCACCAGAATTTGCTGTTCCGGAAAGTCAGGTGGACCAGAATTTGGTTTCCCGGAAAGTCAGAATGCACCAGAATTTGGTATTCCGGAAAGTCAATTGGACCAGAATTTGGTTTCCGGAGAATCAACATACACCAGAATTTGTTACTTGATGTTCTGGAAATCCAGAATGCACCGGAATTTGGCGTTCCGGAAAGCCAGTAGAGACCAGAATTAGGTTTCTGGAAACTCAGAATGCACCAGAATTTGTTATTTGCTCTTCTGTAAGTCCAGAATGCACCAGAATTTGGTGCCGGAAAGACAGTATAGACCAGAATTAGGTTTCCGGAAAATCAACATACACCAGATTTGTTACTTGATGTTCTGGAAAACCAGTAGAGACCAGAATTATGTTTCCGGAAAACCACCAGAACCAGAATTTGGTTTCCCGGAAAGTCAGAATGCACCAGAATGAAATTTTTCGGACATTTTTGGATGAGGAGTTCCGGTTTTCCGGACATTTTTTGGCATCCGGTTACATCCATGATGCTTCCCTTCTCTTCTATAAGAAGAAATTTTAAAAATTATCGGGTCAAATGTTAGATTTTTCAGTTACCCATTAAATTTTTTCAATATAAAAAATGACACCTAAAATTTTGAAAAAAATTTTCAAAAACCTTCGTAACCCCGACCCCGACCCAGACCGATTTGGGTAACCCCGACCCCGACAGTCCTGCCCCCGCAAAACCCCGACCCCGCAATTCCCAACTCCGCACGCGGGGGCCCAACCCTAGCTTAAAAAGTCGAAAATAGTTTCTAAAAAACCTAAATAGTTTCTAAAAAGTGCCAGAATTAGGATGTAAACTAGTCAAAAATTTTTAGTAGAAAATTCAAAAAAAAAAATCCATTTGTTGGCTGGCAGAATTTTATTCTCGATGAAAATTAAACTTTGTTTACATTAATTATTGCTGTGAAAGCAAGAATTGACCGGGATCATGTTTAAATAAAGAAATTTTTACTTTGTTTGAAAAAGTTTATTTAATTGTACATTAAGCATAATAAATCTCAATTACAATGGCATCATCCGTTGATCCGGTAATTATTATTTATTTAATTAATTGAAATTTCTATTTTTTAAGCTTTACGATCTTTACATGAACAAAGGCTTTGTTCCCATTGAAATTGTTATATGCGGAATCATTGCTATGATTTGTTGTGTCGGAATTGGCCTAAACTCATGTCTCATCTATGTGACCATCAAAATAAAGTAAAAATATTCGAGTTTAAGCCCAAAACTAAAAGAATTTCGGTGGATCGGGCTTTCGAAAATCGACTTGGGCCCGATTTGGCTTTTTCCCGAGCAATCAAAAAAAACCGGGCGGGGCTCGGTTAGGTTTGAACCCGCCGACAACCYCAGTCGTGACTGATAACGTCTGGCACAAATTTGTGCAAAATCGAAAATCGATCAGAGCTTGTAATACAAAAAGTGTTAGAACTTATCCGATCAGATCACTCCATTCGCCTTGCATGATTCTGATCGCTTTGTATGCATTTTTTGCCTCATTCCTCCTTTTTGGAAATTGCGTCAAATTCGTCATTTTTGCGTTTGGATTAATTACATCACACTGCGGACGTGCTTTTATATACAATTTATTCCCCTAATTGGCTCATCATTTGCTGTAATGCTTCAGCTATGCATTGGACTTGACCGTCTGATCGGCGTTACATTTCCATTCTGGTGATACTTGTATTTTTAAATATAGTTTTTTTATAAAATTTTTTAATTTCGTTTTAAAAATGAAAATGTTTACATTACTGAACTAAGACTAAAACTGACCAAAACCTCTCACAATGGAAAATAATATTTTATCAGAAAATTTATAAAAAATATAAAAAAATAAAAGTTTTCTGAAAAATCGAATTTTTAGGGGTACATTTTTGGCCATTGAAACAGTCATTTTTCAGGCGTGCATTTTTGTTGTGAAAAAGTTCTGATTTCATTTGTTTTTTATTGCAATTTTCTTAAGAAATTTTGAGAAAAGGTGACAAAAGATTGATTGATCTTCAAGAAATTTTCTGGCAAATGTCAAAAATATGGATTTATATGGAAAAATGCCGAAATATTTGATAAAATCTAAAAATCCGCCCCTAATTATTACTTGTAGCATTAAAATATTTTTTAAGGTATAAAGCGAATGGAAAAAACGTCACGTTTAAATTTATAATTGGCATATGTTTCATTAAAATGATACTAACTTGGTTTAACATCTACATTGGAAGCTCCGCGCATTGGGAAAAGTTAGAATTTTTGCAAAAAATAATTTAAAAATAATTTTTAGACCGGTGATGTGCACACTTGGCGATCCCTCCACTCAACCCGAAAATTATTATTACACTAATATCGGCGCCCTCGTTACATATTGTATCGAATTTTTATGTTACGCACTGGTTTGGCTGATTATTTGGGGCCGAAAATCAACGAGTTTTAATGTTGTTTAACAAATATTTCCCTTTTTCCCATTTAGTTCCGGAAACTGTGAAAAAGTTAACAATTTCGCTGGGTGTTTTCATGTCGATTGGTCTGATATGCTACATATTGGTTTGCTTACAAATAATTTTTTCATTATTTATTTTTAAATAAAAACTTTTTTAAGAATATGTTCTTCCTAAGGGCTATAATGCCGTTACTCAATTTGGACGCATTTATAATTTGGGATGTTTTTACACCAATAAGTCTTGCTTTGCAATCGATGGCATACGGAAGCAGTGTTCCGGTTCTTTACTTTTGCAAGTAAATATTAATTTTCAAATATAAAAAATTTTATTTAATGCTTATTTTTAGCGCCACATATCGAAGCGCTTTTTGCACACAATTTGGTCATCAAGCAACCAAAGTCACAATTGTCCGAACAATAATTGTACAATCAAATCCACGATAAATGAATAATCTTATACTAATTCTCTTCGTTACCAAAAATCACAACCTTCTGAGTATTCATTTTTTCTTTGTTTGATAAAATGTCCAAGAAGAAAAATTAAATAAATAACAATCTACCTATTATAATTATGTAACGATGTTGTGGGTTGATAAGTCAGATCGATCGGCTATTTGAATTTTTAAAAAAAATTTTAACATTAAAATATGAGCAAATGTTTTTAATTTTTAAAGTGACTTTTTCAATCAAATAGCCACAAAAAAATTCACTTAAATGCCCAACTCTTCATTGTTTATTCCATCGGCTGAATTGGTTCAACCACCAGTTGAATGGTTAATGTCAGGGCTGGGCTTGATTATTTTTATGAGTTACGGTAAATTTTGGCAAAATTCCCCGGGGAATTTGGAAATATCCAATATTCCCCAGAGAATTTTGGAATCCACCGTAAAATCAAGTAATTTTCTGTATTATTCGAAAGCCTAGGAGGAGGAAAGCTATCAGCAAGCAAAAGCTAAGCTATTGGCCAAATCTTAAAAAAGCGATGGGCCAGAAAAGCTTTTTTGGTTACAACTTTTTTGAGAATTGTCCTATAGCTTAGCTTTTGCGTTTAAAAGCTTCTACCCATTGCATGCTTTCGAATGATAACAAAAATTTCTTGATTTGGTTAGCTTTGAAAAAAGTTATAACAAAAAAACTTTTAAAAAGCGCCCCATTTGCCTTTTTTACGAAACGACCTAGCACCCCTTTTTGCTAAAATATTTCAAAGTTTGTTTTTTACTGCACTGACACTGTGCCAAAAAAAGGATATGATGAAGCGTCACTGACAAACATTTATAAACATTTTGATTTTGAACCCTTATAATCAATCAATGCGATTGTTTACAATGAAATGTGATACGTATGACAATTATTGTTAGTATGTTATTTTTATTCATCTTTTTCCCCATTATCAACAGGAATTTCGCAAAACCCATCCTTTTCGCATTGCTGAAAAGGAAATTAAAAATTTTAAAAAATTATAATAAATAAATGCATTTTCAATTATTCTAAATAATAATTTATCAATATTTGACCTCGAAAAGTTTTTCTCGCCCAAATATTGCACGTTTCTCCAACAATTGAATTGCTTCATCCGCTGTACAAAATGAACTGCCGCATTCCGTCAAATTTAATTTGTCTAAAATGCCATTGTGTCGATAATAAATCTGAAAAAAAAAATTAAATAAAATATAAAATTTTTAAATTTGTTTATAATTTTTACCTCCAATTGAATTACATTGGTTGAGTTGTACAACTCCATCATAACACAGGCTGAGTAAGSGACCATTTGATCGTCGCCGAGTCCCATTGAAGAGAGAAGTGCCTTAATTAAATTTATTGAATTTTTTTTTGAATTTTTTTATTTTTGCCTGAAGCGTGCCGTCATGTGCCGAATAGAGAACAGCTTTGTTTGCCTCCTTTGGTAATTGTCCTTGCAAAATCTTAAAAGTTAAGTGTTTTTTAAGTTTTGTGACCAGTACCCGGGATTTTTAATTTCCTGTAGGAATTATGCAAACAAAAAAATCCAAAACTAAATTTATAAAATCCGGAAATGCTCAAAAAATAGGATTGCGTACCCCGAAAAATTCTACTGGAGCCCGGTTCGGTACCTAATTGTTTAAATAATTTTTAATTAATATAGATAATTAAAATAATAATACTTCTAAAGTGATGTGTTTATAATTGAATTTAAGCACCTGTTTAGCCCGTTGAACCCAATCGCCAAGCAAAAAACCGCCCTTCAAAAATGCCAAATCGGGACGGGCAAACTCCCGAGTCCGTTCCAATCGACGTATTTCGATCAGCAACTCCAGTGTGGACTGATCACCATATTGGGGCCATCGGCGGGTTACCCATTCTGGTTGGGAGAGATTGTGCAATACCTGGATAATGCAAGAACATTGGACTTGGATAAAAGCCACGACCGGATTAACCCTCTCCAAAAAATGTTTAAAAAAATTACTTTTGGGAAGTAAGACAAGATTGGATATTATCCAATTCTCCCAAATACTGGACTTGTCTTACACTAAAAATGTATATTTTAAACTCAAAAAGTGTGAAAGTAACTGTCATGAAAAGAGAAATTAGAAAATTATATTATTGCTGCATTTTTAGATATAATTTTCAAAATTTCAAAACAAATTCACTGACCTCCCTGTTGATGTTGCTCAATTTGGCAGCTTGATGGAGTGAAATTGGTTGAGAACTTTTGTACACATTCAACTGGATGAAGTTGAACAAGTCCGGGTACTTGTTGACCAGCTGCTGCTCCAACTCCAGCTTCACCTCCTTCTTCAGCCGATCATAAACTGGACATGCAAAGCTGGTCGGTTTCAATAGCTTAAATATTTGATTTAATGAATAAAAAATGTACTTAATAGTTATGGACTTTGGGAAACATATTGGACAGAACAAATTTAAAACTATTTATTTAAAGAAAAAAATTTTGAGGTTGCTGATCAGAAATAAACCACCAAATTTATATGACGTCATCTTATGTGATATTTAAACGCTTCACAATTTTGGCATTTTACATTTTTTTTTTAGGTCTTATATAATTTAGGCAGACAAAAAGGCATTGTTAAATTTTGTCTTGGTTCCAAGACCATTATTTTGACATTTTGAGTGGGGTTTTAGCATCTATTTTGAGGTTTTAAAAACCTATTTAAGGGCCTAAACCCGATTTTGTATTCCCTAAACATTCTAACCCTACTTATAATAATAATCTACGAAAAAATTTAAACCTAAATTTTATTTTAATTTTTGAATTTAAAATGTTTTTTATAAATAATGGCACTTCATGATTTAGCCCAGTTGAATGCACAGGAATCGGTTGCCAATTTAATGTTGGATCAAACTGTTCCAACTCTGCCAACGGCGGGTACATTCCTTGCAGGAGTGCTTGGGCAGATACCAATGCCCGATCAGAGCCGGAAGATTGAATGAAAACCTTTAAAACAACAAAAAAAATTATATACGATAATATTTTCATCGAAATACCATTTTAATTGCGTTGAAAAATAAATATGTTTAAAAAAGTTTGTTAATAGAAAGTTCAWAGTTTATGACCAATTTAATTTAACCTATATTATTTAAACAAAATTTATTTTAAAAATTTTACATCGTCGCGATTGTAACTGGCACCAAGAAAATTTGCTTCCATTATATAGCGTTGCCTCAAAAATTGTCCCAATTCACGCATTTGTGCCATTCCAAGCTAAAATATTTTTTAAAAATTCTTTTAGTAAAAATATTTTTAAATACATTSGTCAACTGACTCCAACCGCGAGGCCAATATTTTTCGTCGTACGGATCTCCGGGATACGGAAGTTTTCCGGGCGCCTATTAAAAGTGAAAAAATTGCTTTTTAGAATTAAAAAAATTTAGAAGATAATTGAATTCCTACAATATTTAGATAAATAAAAAAGAATTAAAATAAAAATGCTTTAAAATTTTTTATTTTATTTTTGAACATCAAAATTTGAATATTTGTATTAATTGACAAATACAATTTGACTTCACTTTACTAACCACGGTTTTTCTGAATTTTGAAAATTTGGCACTTTTTTATTTTAAATAATATTAAATTTGTTTTAAATACAAAATTACGCGATCGCCATGACGCCAAATGGCTTGAACATAGAGTAATTGKCGCTSATTTGGRTCTTTTGGCTGTTGTTGTTGGGCATTGTTAAAAATAGAAAAATTGAGTATTAAAAGAAGAATTAACAATAGCGAAGCCATCAGAAGTATGACAATAATGGGCACAATTATTACTTAATTTTAGACAATTATTCATTTAGCAACAATTTAAATTATTAATATTAATTACCTCTTTTTCCTTCATAGTTCATGCTTAAGATTAGAAGATCATCATTTTCTGTTATAATGTTTAAAAAAAAGAATTATTATTTTTTTTATTCGCAATCATAAAATATTTTCAAATTGATTTTTGAATACTTTTTTAAGTACCCCTCCCCCCATTGCGTTCGTGCGCATTACTCAATTCAAACAAAGTCCAATCAATGTTTGTTGATAATTCAGTGAAATCGAAAAATTTCGGTACTTTTGTTGAAAACAAAAATAATTTTAGAAACATATTATTAAAATAATCGAATTTCTTAATATTATTATAAAATGAATAATATTAATTATTTCAAAAACAAAATGTTTTTTATGTATTTAAAAAAAATCCAAAACTGAATGGTTCGCAATCTCAATGATTATAAACTTAAATCCAAAAACGGAATGACTATGTTTGGGCGAACGATTATAATATTTAGGGTTATAATGTTTTTTAATCTTTTCCGAAATTTTTCCCATTTAAAATATGCACAAAAGCTTATTTTCCCTAAAACTATGCAAATATACACAAAATTTTAGAAATAAATATCGCAAACAATGCTTCATCATTCTTTCAAAAATCACCAAAAACTCCCGATTTGTTTGCAAAGAGCTCAAAAAAACTTTGGTTTTTTGATGATTCATTGAAAAAAAGAATTTGCACCAGAAGAAATTTAATAATCAAGAATCGATTTACTTTTAAAAAGTTTGAATTTATTGTCCAAAAATGTTTTAATGCATTAATTGGTTTATTTTGGTAAATTTAATTATATATGAATAGAAGTTTTCCAATATTTCAATTTTTAAATCAATAAATGAATTTTGAAGAAGTTTTTTGCGCACAGTCAACAGGTCCGGCTGCTTTCATCATCAATTGCTGGGAATTGTTCAGCGTTCACTTAACACATAAAAATTAATTTGTAATTTAATGCCAACAATGGTTAAATTTAAATTAAAAAATCTATAAAAGGTCCATATTTTTGCCTATTTTAATTTACCATTTTTTAAATATTTACTAATTTCAGATAAGGGAAATTAAAGAATTTTTTTAAAACAAAATTAATAAAATCTTTCTATTGTTTTTAAAATAAATTTAAATTAAATTAAATAATTTTAAAGCTTTACTAACATCTATTTTGCCGACATGCATTTGTGCCTATAAATTTTGGTGCCGTTTTTATGGGTTTGCGTCCATTAGTGCCGCCGCTACAACCGGCATTAGCAGTTGTTTCACTTCGCGCACTGAACCGCTTTGCCATGTTTCGTGAACTTTGATGGAGCTGAAATAATGTTTAAAATTTTTACTTTATGATAAAATTAAAAGTAAATTTTTTTGCATTTAAGATAAAATTAAACCAATTTTGTTTTTAATGTATTAAAATATTGACCTTTTTGAATTTACCTGTGGAAATTTTTGTCCAAAAATGGTGGCAAATTTGGTCCGAAAATGTGCTGAACTCAGGCAATAAAGTGGGAAGTTCAGCATTTTTCCCGTCACTACCAATGCATTTGCTATTGACATTGCAGCAAAAATTGCTCGATTATTTGCCTTAAATAGGTGAAAAAAAATTTAAAAATATTAAAAATATAAATTAAATTGATATTTTTGATACTTTTTGAACAAAGAAATACATTCCTTTGAATTATATAGAATTTAACCAAAAAAAATCATTATTTTAAATATTTAATTTTAAAATAGAAAAATTAATTCAAAAAATGACTGAATATCCAATTAGCAATTCCCATAATGAAAACACCGCTGAYGGTCCATGACTGATAGCAAAACAACTCGAAATAGCAAGCACAGAAATGGTGATACGACGACGATTTTTCTATTAAAAAAACCAATTAGCATTTTTTTAAAATTTTGTTTTTAATTTATATTATTTGCACAAGTTGTGTGGAGAGAAGGCCTTGGATGGCTGAATTTTCAGATGAAGTCCGAACCAGTTGGTCATTGATTCTTAATTGCCGCAACAGCAAAATGTTCATTAGAGCTTATAGAAAAAAAATACAAAATTTAAGATTTATGGCGAATAGTAAAATAGAAAGTTTGATAAATTTTTTAAAATTTTTTCCAATATTAATTTATTTTTAAAATTTTTGGTGGCAGAAAAAAGCATTACACGTTCAATGTTTAAAGCCCTGATGATCGAGAGATCAAATTGATCGACGAAACTATACCAAAAGTTTCCGCTATTTTTTTTTTGGCATTTTTTGAGATCTCAATCAAAATCTCGATCGACAAAACTTTTTTTGAATTATATCCCGGCTCGAGTCTTAAGTGCGCAATTATTAAACACAGTTCAGCTTTTTCCTTATAACTAGGGTTTTTCCCCGACCCTTCGGGGCCGGAAAAAGTCGGGGTCGGGTTTTTTCCCAGCAGAAACCCCGAAAAATTCAAAAAAGTCGGGGTTCGGGGACGGGGAGGAACCCTTCTCATAACCAAATTAGTTGTTTATATTTTAGGGCATCCCCTAACGGCCCACTAATTTCCCCTTTTTTTCTTTTTCTTCCAGCGAAGCGACTTCAAAAACCACTCACTCTACGTGGATTTTTTTTTGTCGGTTCAACCCAAATTTATCGTTTAATATTTAATATTTTCGCAAGTAAAATATTTTAATTTTTTAATTAAATAACAATTAAAATTTGGGTTTCCACTGACTGACCAACTCCAAGAATAGGCACAAAAACAGTGAAAATTGCGTTGCAAATCGTACTCATTTGTATAAGAAATCGGCGAAAACTGGAGGGTTCAATTGCAATGGAATTCCATGGCTTAAGAAACTTCTAAGAATTATTAAATTTTAATTATTTTTTTACTGATCCGGGATGAGTTTGAGTTCCACCTGAGTAACAAAACACGTACAATTGCGTTCCATTGCAGAAATAAGCCAATTGGCAATCCTGAAAAATTAATACAAATTTAAAATTAAAAAAATATTATTTATTTATTGTAATTTGATTTTTTTGATTTTTTAAAGTTTTACACCATGCTTACATATTCAAAATAATGATAGGTGGTGAGTAAAACTAAAAGAGAATTAATTAATTGATGCTTTTAAATATTAAAAGATAAATGCATTTTAATAATAAAATAAAAATAAAATAAATTTATGCACATGTGCCTCCATATATTGCAAGAAAAAATATAAAACGTTGAACGCTGGTCCAATAGCGTCGTGATCGAAGTGGTGCTCTAATTACCAAAAACCTTTCGATGGTTACGGCAAAAATTAATCTAAAAATAAAATTATTATAAATAATTCGTTAAATTATAAAAAATACATTGACGACGAAGCCGAAAACCAATTAGCCAAAGCCGACAATTCTTGTCGATATAGCTAAAGTAAATAAACAAATTAATCAAAATTACAAAAATTATTTGTATTTAGACTTAATTTAACATTTATTATTAAAAATACTTCTTGAATATTATAAATATTACTAAATATGGGTATCGGACGCGAAGATTTGTGCCAAAAAATAATGCCAACGAATGAGGCAACATCACGGTAAAAAACCCCAAATCGGACATTGATACTGCCGCAAGCTGAAATTTTTAAAATTTAATATAAAAAAAATAATTTCACTCAAAATTTTGCAACCGAACTAAATCATTGGCACGATTTCGCATTTCTGGAGATAAAAGAATCCACAGGTTAAGCGCATCGCCAATAAAACCGACTAAATTTTTGAATTACCATTTTAAACATAAAAGGAAATAAAAATTTAAAGACGTTTGATTTTAATAAATTAAAAAATATTTCAATAGTTTTACTTGAAAATTGAAATGGAAACAGATAATGGAGCAAAAATTCGTCCAAATCCGTCGTGGTCAGACTCAACTAAGGACAAAAAATGAAAATTAAAAAAACCTAAACCCACCGAACGAGGTGACAAACATCGTGTAAACCTAAATGGGAAATTTAAATGCCTAATATATCTGGGGCAGGGATGGGATTTATATCATTTTCTTATTTTTAGTTCAATTCGATTTTAATGAATAGCTCAAAAAAATTTGCGTTGAAAGTTCTTTACCAATAATTCAGTAAAAACAAAACTTTAAAATATTTTAGCAAAAAAAGCATAACATGCAATTTTGTGGACAAGGTTGGAATCGGAAATTCCAAAATTTCCCGGTGAATCCGAAACTTTCGGAATTCCGAATTCCCCGGGGAATATTGGAAATTTTTACCCCACCATTTCTCGGGGAATTTTGTAAATTTTCCATATGCCCAACTTTATGGTAACACATATAAATCCCAGCCCTGACATTAACCATTGAACTGGTGGTTGAACCAATTCAGCCGATGGAATAAACAATGAAGAGTTGGGCATTTAAGTGAATTTTTTTGAGGCTATTTGAATGAAAAAGTCACTTTTTAAAAATTGCATTTTATTGTTATAAAAACATTTGCTCATATTTTGCAACCTTAAATTTTTTTTTATTTTAATTCAAATAGGCCGATCTGGTCTGACTTATCAACCCACAACATCGTTAAAGCATTTAAAGTAGGGTTACTCCTGACGGACGTCACCCCCAACTCGCTACATTTTTTAAAGTCAACTAAATCAAAGAGTTTTGATATCATTCGAAAGCTTACAATTAGTAGAAGCTATCAACAAGCAAATTCAACAAGTTATGGCTAAATCAAATTTTAGCTTTACTTGATATCAAAAATCTTTGATTTAGTTGTCTTTGAAAAAAAGTTATAAAGAAAAAAGCTTGGAAAAAGTAGCGAGTTGGCAGGTAGCGGAGTTGGGTATATATCGCTCCTGATCCCGATCCCCGAAATTTTTGTTCGGGGTTTTTTGCCCCCGGCTTCCCGAACTTTACGAAATTTTGGGCGTTTTAGTCGAAAAAGCCAAACCACCCACCACTGTCTACACCACCGGATCTTTGAGGATTGAATTTTGAATTCCCTTTTTAATGGATGATTAAAAATTCAATTTAATTAAACGATGACAAAAAAATTAATATACCAACAAACTTTCAGCGGAATTATTCACACGGACCATAATCCTCACACACACACATACACACACACAACAAACGCCAAAAACCACCAACTCAATAATCCCCCCCCCCATCATTTTTCCATAGGCTGAAATCAAACCCGAATAATCTTCTGTCCTCTCTAAACCCCAACGTTATTATAATTAAGCGAATATTTGGGGTTTATTTTCAAACAAAAAATTAAGAAAAACTATGGCATTAGCGTTTAAAAAATTTATCAATCAAATTTGGTAATTTATTAATTTAAGCGGTTAGTAAATATCAGGGATGTAGCGGACCGGTTGTCGGCTTCCACTTAATTAAAAGAATGATTTATATGATTCAATTATTCATACTGATCAGAACATATAGGAATTTTGGCCATTTCATTTCTGATTATGCCTATCCAATGTATATGTTGGCTATATTATTTAATATTAGGATTCGAATAAGCCTAGTATAGAGTTAGTATTATTGAATAAAAAATATCTCTAACTGTTTGCGTGCATATTTCTTCACAAATTGGAATTTAGTAAATTCAATAGAGAAAGCCTCAATTTATTCTTGTAATTTTTCTGCTTTTTTGGCCCCGCCCCAATACTCAAGGGTCGAAAATGCCATTTAAATTATTTTAATGCATGTCTGAGAGGAAGTTCAAAAAATCATATTTCAGCTCAAAGTTGGAGAAACTCCAGGATGCGTAAATCAAAAAGCCGATAAAAGTATTACGTCAACAAAAACAAATATTAAATTTGGTGTGTCAGAAACTTATCCTATTTTCTGATCATTTTATATCAAATTTTAGGTGCGCTTATCTTTGTGCCTAATTTTTATGAATTTTTTCAACCAAAAGTCTTTTCGGGTTGGATAACCGAAGAATTCGCAGAAACCGACAACCCTAATTATAAAGAAAGAAGTTGAAGTTGAAAAATTGAATTTWTATTGTTGTGTAATTTGAATGGATTTTTTGTCCCAGCTGCCACCCTAATTATAATAGATTGTTATTTTATTAAATTTTTCTTCTTTGACATTTTACCAAACAACACAAGAATGTTGTGATTTTTGGTAACGAAGACAATTGGTTTTAAATTATTCATTTCACCTATGCCAAATCTTGCGAAAACGGACATAGGATAGAGAACATTAAATTAATGGAATCGTGTCGATACACAGTTTTTTGAGTTATTTTCTTCAGTAAAAAAATGGCAATCGATGCGACTAATTCCCGCTACATGCGACGATTCTTTCCAAATTTTCACCATCCCTAGGAAAATAATATTATGCATCCACTAATGCAGCCTCTTTTTGATCAATGCAGCTATTCATGAGTTATAGTCAAAAACGTTTAAATTCTTCACACCTAATTTTATTTCAAAATTCTCCAAACTCTACCAAATTTTGGTAGGGGTAAGAAGGGAGCACTAGAGGCACGTCTGCAAAATTTCGTCACGAAATATAAGCATTAGCCTGTGTTACAAGGTCTCAAAAATCGAAAGGAAATTCAATGGTGGGGGATATAATGTCTGACCACACGCTGTCTGCCACTCGGTTTTTTCGTTGTTTAAACAATGAATTTCCGTGAGTATCGAAACGATTTGTCTGTATTTATGCATATCTCTAACTACAGGCAATGTCCGCCATTTGGCATAGGTAATTTATCGTGGATTTGAATGTACAATTATTGTTCGGACAATTATGACTTTGGTTGCTTGATGACCGAATTGTGAGAGAAGTGCTAGGAATTTTACTAAACCATGTCGTTTGTTATTTACTTTTAATTTGATATCAGCTCATTTTCAGGCATTCATCCAATTCCTGTAACAATGATTGTGGAAACATTTATACATAATTTTGAAAATTCAAGACTAAATCATAGATAATATGACGGATAAATAATCATATACATGATCAGAGGGTAAAATGACCACTTGAAATGAATTCAAATTGATTAAAACAAACAACTCAAGAAGGTTGTGATTTTTGGTAACGAAGACAATTGGTTTTAAATTATTCATTTATCGTGGATTTGAATGTACAATTATTGTTCGGACAATTGTGACTTTGTTTGCTTGATGGCCAAATTGTGTGCGAAAAGCGCTGCGATACTGGGCACTAAAAATTAAGCATTAAATTACATTTTAAATAAATAAAATATTTTTAAAAAAATCATAATTTACTTGCAAAAGTAGAGAACCGGAGCACTGCTTCCGCATGCCATCGATTGCAAAACAAGACTTATTGGGATAACAAAATATTCAATTGAAAACGCGTCCAAATTGAGCAAAGGCATTATGGCCTTTGCAAAGAAAATATTCTTAAAAAGGGTTCATTTAAAATAAATAAAGAATGGAATAATTTGTTAGCCAACCAATATGTAGCATATCAGACCGATCGACATGAAAACACTCAGCGAAATTGTTAACTTTTTCACAGTTTCCGGAACTAAATGCAAAAGAAGATAAAAAATATTTTCTTAGAACAATATATAAAACTCGTTGATTTTCGGCCCCAAATAATCAGCCAAATCAGTGCGTAACATAAAAATTCGATACAATATGTAACTAGGGCGCTGATATTAGTGAAATAATAATTTTCGGGTTGATTGGAAGGATCGCCAAGTACGCACATCACCGGTCTAAAATATGTTTTTAAAATTAATTTTTGCAAAAATTCTAACTTTTCCCAATGAGCGGAGCTTCCAATGTAGATGTTAAACCAAGATATTATCAATTTAATGCAACAAATGCCAATTATAAATTTAAACGTGACGTGTTTTCCATTCGCTTTATACCTTAACAAATATTTATATTTTAAGATTTTAATATTTCAGCATTTTCCTAAATGTACCAAAATCAAAACTTTTTCACAACAAAAATGCACCCATGAAAAACGACTGTTTCTAAGGCCAAAAATGTGCCACTAAAGATTCGATTTTTCAGAAAACTTTTATTTTTTATATTTTTTATAAATTTTTCTGATAAAATATTACCTTTTACAATTTTGAGCGGGTTTTGGCTACTTTTAGTTTTAGTTCAGTACTGTAAACATTTTCATTTCACGAAATTAAAAAATTTTTTATAAAAAACTATATTTAAAAATACAAGTATCACCAGAATGGAAATGTAACGCCGATCAGACGGTCAAGTCCAATGCATAGCTGAAGTGTTACAGCAAATGATGAGCCAATTAGGGGAATTAATTGTATATAAAAGCACGTCCGCAGTGTGATGTAATTAATTCCAAACGCAAAAATGACGAATTTAACGCAATTTCCAAAAAGGAGAAATGAGCCAAAAAATGCATACAAAGCGATCAGAATCATGCATGGCGAATGGAGTGATCTGATCGGATAAGTGTTAGTCGTTTTAATTTTGCACAAAATTTGTGCCAGACGTTATCAGTAGGGTTGTTGGTGGTCGGTTAAACGAACCGAAACCGAAAACCGGCTTTTTTGGCCCAAAAACCGAAATCGAAAACCGGGGGTCGTAAAACCGGCCTAACCGAAAACCGGGGGTACCGGTTTATCGGTTTTTGGTTTAAAAAATACACCCATTGGTGGGATTTTATGGGAGTTTGTTGATAAAATTAAAAATACATTGTGGCAAAAAATGATTCTTCAATTAATAATTCAGTCACAAACTTAATTTTTATTTGACTTTTAAACGAAAAATTGCGAAAAGTAATTGTGTTGTTCATTTTTAGCCATATTTTTGTATTTTTTAAATTAAAAGGTTGTGAGATGGTCGCAAAAATTTGGAAATTCTTTTCTGAAGTTAAAACAAGAGCCGAAACAAAGAGAAAATGCCTAAAATGTGGCGAATTATTATGACACCCAAAGACCGATCTACATCAAATATGATTAATCATCTGAAGACCAAAAATAACGAAGATGCGCTCAAATTGTTTGAGTCGGAAAATGCAGAATAAAAGAAACAGGTATGCATTTATTGACTTTTGGTATCACCATATTTATTTAGGCTAGGCGCAAAAATGGCGGATTAATGCTTATTAAAGCCAGTTTAAAGAAGACCATGCTTGCACCAGGTTGAGCCAAACCAGTTTTCGGTTAACCGGGTGTCGGCCAAAAACCGAAACCGGTTTTCGGTTAACCGGGTGTCGGCCAAAAACCGAAACCGAAAACCGGGGGTCGGCCAAAAACCGAAACCGAAAACCGGGGGTCGGCCAAAAACCGAAACCGAAAACCGGGGGTCGGCAAACCGGCCTAACCGAAAACCGGTACCCCCGGTTTAAAACCGACCGCCAACAACCCTAGTTATCAGTCACGACTGGGGTTGTCGGCTTTTCAAATCAAACCGAGCCCGCCCGGTTTTTTGGATTGTTCAGGAAAAAGCCAAATCGGGTCCAAGTCGATTTCCGAAAGCCGCAATCCATCAAAATTTCTTTTGTTTTGGGCTAGAGCGCGAATTTATTTTTTGAATTTTGTTACTTTGTTTTAATGGTCACATAGACGAGACACGAGTTTAGGCCAATTCCGACACAACAAATCATAGCAATGATTCCGAATATAACAATTTCAATGGGAACAAAGCCTTTGTTCATGTAAAGATCGTAAAGCTTAAAAAATAGAAACTTAAATAATTAAATGATAATAATTACCGGATCAACGGATGATGCCATTGTAATTGAGATTTATTATGCTTAAGTACAATTAAAATAAACTTTTCCAAACAAATTTAACTGGTAATTCGTAAGAATTTCTTTCTTTAAATCAGGATCTCGCTCAATTCTTGCTTTCACAGCAATAAGTAATGCGAACAAAGTTTAATTTTTTCATCTAAAAATGTTGAAAAGGAAATGCTTGGGGATATTAAATAATAAATTAAATCTTTCCGGTTAATGAACATAAATATTGGTAATGTATCGTAATCAGTGGGAACCATTAAAGCATAACACTTGAGTAACTTTTTATCAAGAAGCATGACAACTTTTTAACATCACAATTCGTGCGTGAAATTTAATAATGAACAAAAGCTAACACATTAAAAAAACCTAGCAACAATGTCTGTGCGTGATTGAATGCACAAAAATAAAAAACCAATTTTTTTCATGTTTCATAATTTTATTTAAATATTTTAAAATTCATCGTAAAAAAAGACAAAATTCTGTAGTTTATCGCATAAATAATGTGTGAAACAAAAAGTGTAATTATTTGACAAAAAAATTTCGGCAAAAGAAAAGCGAAACATTTAAAAGCTTTAAAAGAAAATATGTTTTTCATTACTAGCTATAAACAAAGTAAGATTTGTAGAAAAAAAAGTTTAAAAAAATTACCCGCCATCTCGTTGCGTGGCATTGGGACTAAACCTTTCCGGTTAATGAACATAAATATTTGTAATTTATCGTAATCAGTGGCTGCACTTTACTGCATAACACTTGAGCAACTTTTTGTCACGAAACATCAAAACTTTTTAAAAGGACAATTCGCACGTGAAAATTTTAATAATGAACAAAAGCTTAACCCATTAAAAAACCTATCAACAATGTCTGTGCGTAATTGAATGTACAAAAAAAAAGAAAAAAGAAGACTAATTAGAGTAATTTGGTATCCTAAGTGGTCTAAAACAAAAAAACAGATCTATTATGAATGTTAGACCTATAGTCCCGAGGGACCGACCAAAACATCGATCGTTAGTTTAAGACATATACTTGAATTAAGATTTTTAATCAATTCAAAAAAATTGGTTGAACATCAGACTAATTGAACTCCCCTTTGGGAGGGGGGAATAACACCCCGGGGGTTCTATTAAAAAAAAGTTAAAAAAATTAAATCTTTCCAGTTAATGAACATTAAATCAGTGACAGACTTTACAGCATAACACTTGAGTATCTTTTCCTCAGGAACACGCAATGACTTTTCAACATGACATTGCGTGTGAAATTTTAAATTTTTTCAAATATGTTGACCAAAAGGGTCCCCCCTATGGTTTTTGGCCAACATTGAGCGCCCATAACATCGTCATCATCTTCATCCATGATTCTGACTTTGATCAAATGTTTCAATATAATTTGAAGAATATTTTTTTAACGGAATCATTGAAACCCTAGGTTTGTGTTTTTGTTCGGTTTAAATGACTTGGGGAACAAAGTTTTGAATTTTTTAAATATTCAGTGAATTTGTGTAACCGGAAAAATGAGAATTCCATTTTTATTCCACACCAAAAGTGGATGGAAATCCAAAAACACTTATACTCTTGTAACTCGGTTCAGAGTAAAGATATTGAAATGAACTCAAGCGCTTTCTATAGAGCAAAAAATTTGCATTTTTCTAATTAGTCATTTTGAATATCTCTATTCCAAAAATTATTATGAATTTTTTTGTGAAAATTATTTTTTTGCACAAAATTGACTACAATTTTGAGTTTCATACGTAGGAGAATAGTTTTTTAATGAAAAAATGCAGCTTATTTTTCTGAATTTTATGATTTAAAAAAAGATGAATGATGAGGAACGTTTCATGCAGGATAGAATTCGTGTTTAAGAATTGGACCTACCGACTCGCTAGAAACAATTTTGATCAGTGGGACGACTAGTTCAGACAATATGRACTACTAACTTTCACTTGCACTTTCATGTTAAATTATTATCAAAATGTTAAAACTTGATTTTGCCGCAAATTTCGGGCCCGCAAAATTCGTGCCGCAAGTTTCGGCTATCCATATAGAGGAATAATCCGAAATTTCTAAATGATTTAATTTGTTTTTTTCTCACCACCTAACTAGCTTTTCTATAGTTATTAAAGAAAAATAGATTGTTTTGTATTGATGATGTTTTTCCGGCACTTAGCAAAAATTGTTTGTTGGATTTTGAATCTCAAAAAATTGAACAGATAAAATGATTTTTTTCTTCATTTTCTTCTTTGCCTTTTAAAAAATAAATAATGACAATGTTTTTTTAGGGTTTACTTTTTTTTTATTAGAACC
>MEIZ01000020.1:238314-263291 GCA_001723225.1 Globodera ellingtonae | reverse complement strand
GGGCGACCGTGGCTACCGTACGCATCACAATTGCCGACGCCATCGGCAATTGGGCGACCGTGGCTACCGTACGCTTCACAATTGCCGCCGCCATCTGCAATTGGGCGACCGTGGCTACCGTACTTCAAAATTACCGCCGCCATCGGCAATTGGGCGACCGTGGCTACCGTACGCTTCACAATTACCGCCCCATCGGCAATTCTTTCTCCAATTTTCTTAACAAATATCGTTAAAATCTTCAAAAAAAACTACCGTATTCATTAAA
This sequence comes from Globodera ellingtonae, assembly GCA_001723225.1. Lineage (NCBI taxonomy): Eukaryota > Metazoa > Nematoda > Chromadorea > Rhabditida > Heteroderidae > Globodera > Globodera ellingtonae. Next base: position 263,026 of record MEIZ01000020.1, on the reverse strand, counting down.
TTTTTGGTTGAAAATCTTTAACAAGGTACCCGAGCATTTTTCGCGATTTTTTAGCTGCTAAGCCTTTTTGGGTTTTTTTTTTGCTATCAGAATTTTTCTGATTTCTGCTTATTTTTTTGGGACCAGAATTCTGATTTCTGGTTTTAAAAAGGAGACCAGAGCACATCCCTGGCACACAGTTCTGCCTGATTTAGTGCTAGAGAGTGAGTTTGCCCGCGTGGCGAAATGTCCATGTGGCGATGAGTTGCGAAATGTCCTTAAGGTTTTTTTTGAATTCTAAAATTTTGTTTTTTAAGCTTTACGAGTATGATTTCTTTGAATATTTTTTAGACTTTTCAATGGAAAACTGGCCAAATTATGAATTTAAGGACATCGTCCTTGCTATTCAAGGACGAATGGAAACTTTGTTAAGAGGCATTCGAAAAAGACAGAAAAATACGTTAAAACTTTCGAGTTTTGGAAAATCATAATAAGTTTTCGTAACGGCATTTATCAATAAATAAATTTATCCGACAATTTGACTTTTATTCATCATTCCTTAATAAATGTATCCGATCTTCAACTTTTGTGGATAACGAGTATTCCAATTTAGAAAATATTTCATTTTTTTATTAAATTTAATGTTTAAAGGATTTATAAATTGTTATTGTAGCACTTCTGAACACCCGATGCCCTCGTCTGATGATAATTTGTGGGCCTGGAATTTTGCAAAGAAAAAAAGAACGGAAAAAACATAAATGGAACAACCCGTGAAAAATAATGATAAAATGATAGGCTTTATTCAATAATTTATTTATGAATTTTAGTTTTAATTTTCTCTGTGCCGCTTAATGCCTGGTGCCCGATTTCCGGGTTTCTGGTAAAAAATATTTAATATGTAAAATAGATTGTAAAAACATTTAAAAATGATAATTCGCTATTATTCCGAGAGTTTAGAACTTTAGAATATTTTATAAATAAACATATCGAAATAAAATTAGGTGGTTATTGTTTATAAATATTTAAACTACACAAAAAAAACGTCATACAGAAACTATAAAATATTTTTTAACTTTTGATTTGTTTTGCATATGTAGGCACTTACTGAATTTACTAAAATTTACATTTTTCCCCGGCGGTAATGCTCTCATTTAAAACGAAGAAAATGCAATAGTATTATTAAAAAGAAATTGGTGCAATAATTTATGTTATATGAGTTATATTAATTAGTATGACATGCACATTCAATCATAAGTAAGAACATAAGTTTATTAATAATAAAAATAAAGTAAATTTTTTTCTTGGGGACATATTAATTTTTATTATGAAATATTTAGCAAGCGGTGGGTAATTATATTGAAATAAAACAATTTAATATGTTTTCTTTACTCCATTTGACGGTTAATGTTAAAAAATGCCATGGCATGTGCGCGGCACGTACGATAAATTTATGGAAATATCGTATTGAAAAAATGTTTATTAATTCGATAACGGCAATTTATCCAAATATCGTTCGAATATCGTATCAAAAAATTAAAACTTTCTTAAACAAAAATTAAAGCAAACAAACAAAACAGAATAAAACAATCATTGATTCAATTCTTCATGTGATACTTTTTGGAAATTCCGGCAAGAAAATCGATTATTCTTTGGGGGTTTTGATTCTGCATGGCATATTGATGGTCGCCCAAAAAATGGTATTTGGAGTTCGTTAGGCTTAAGCCTAAGCCACCCTGGCTTGAGGTTTGTTAGGCTTAGGCCTAAGCCTAATAAACCCCTAAGTCTCTACCTTCCATTCGGTTGGTGTTACTTAAAAAAAGTCGTTTTTTTCCTTATCATAAATGTTGAAATCATAGATTGTATGATATCAAATGGTAAATCTGATGTCATATTCGTGATCAGCGACCTCGATTACCCCGGAGTACTTCTCAGAATTACATAAAACTGATTTTTTTTAAAAAAATTTGGGACCTATATAAGACACCATTACCATTTTTTGTTTAAGAAAGTTTTATATTTTTAGATTGCGTGACTTTTTATTTTACAAGATTTAAGTTTAAAAATTTTTTCCTGCCAACCAGACTCAGTTGGCCAGACTCACTTGGCCACCAGACTCAGTTGGCCAGACTCAGTCGGCCAGACTCAGTTGGCCCAGACTCAGTTGGCCAGACTCAGTTGGGCCGTTCCCGGGCGTGCGGGACCCGCGGAGCGGGCGCACGCGTGACCCCCAGCCGGGTCACGCGCTTCCGGAGCACTGAGTCTCGTGCCACCTACTGGGCGCCTTAGTCGAGCGCGCCGTGTTTAATGACCGGATCCGGAAAGCGGATTCAAGAAGTAAAATCGACCCGGGCCGGACCGAGACCCGGATAATCCGGGTAAACCACACGGACCCGGAATTGAAAGTAAATTTAAAGATGCAATTTACTCAACGAATAAGCAATTTAAATTAGAGCATTCAGACAAATATGTTTTTCATCATAGACCTAATTAAAGGTTTATTTAATTATAGTCTAATGGAATGCAAATGATTCTGACATAGCAACTGTGAAGGCTTGTCAAACGCAAATAATAGTCCAAATGTAGCCATTAATTATTCAAAATCCTTATTTGTTTGGAAAGTTTATAAAATATACTTTAAGCTAAAAAAAAAATTGAATGCTGAAAGGAATCTTCTGACATTTCTAGCTCACATTCATAAATCATTTTAGATTATCTTAAAAATTTTCAAATCTTACAATACAATGGCACAATCCGTTGACCCGGTAAAATTATTTTATTTAATTAATTAAAATTTCATTTCAATTTTAAGCTTTATATGAACAAAGGCTTGATCCCAAGAGAAATTGTTACAACCGGAATCGTTGCTATGATTTGTTGTGTCGGAATTGGCCTAAACTCGTCTCTCGTCTATGTGACCATCAAAACAAAGTGAAGAATATTCGAGTTTAAGCCCCAAACATAAATTAATTGCGTTTTCTATTAAAATTGGTCGTTACTAAAGGATTATCAGTTTTTTGGAACTTTCTCCGTAATCATTATGAATCTCCAAAAGCCACAAAATAACGGATATAACACCCACCTGTAAAAAGGCTTTGGATTTATGAAAAACGAAATGCCAAATTTTGAAATAGTTGAAACTCGATAAGACTTTGTAAGCAAAACGGTTAACTCTTGTCCGATCAGATCACTCCATTCGCCTTGCATGATTCTGATCGCTTTGTATGCATTTTTTGCCTCATTTCTCCTTTTTGGAAATTGCGTCAAATTCGTCATTTTTGTGTTTGGAATTAATTACATCACACTGCGGACGTGCTTTTATATACAAATTGTTCCGCTAATTTGCTCAGCAATTACTTTGACGYTTCAGCTATGCATTGGACTCGACCGTCTGATCGGAGTTAYCTTTCCAATCTGGTGATAAAGCTTACAATTTAAATTTAGCTTTCTTTATTTATTAAAATAGTTTTGTGAATTTGTAAATTATTGGACAGTAATTTTTTGAGAAAACCGGTTGTTAAAAAAAATTCATGATGCAAAAATAAGTATTCAATCTTCTAAAAAATTTTGTAATTTATTCAATTTTTTAAAAATATTTTTTTATTTTTGTTGGACAAAATCACTGTTTGTTTCAAAATGTATCAGTAAAATATTTTTAAGGTATAAAGCAGATGGGAAAAACGTTACTTTTAAATTTGCCATTGGCATTTGTTGCATTAGATCGATATTAAATGGATTCAATGCCTATATTGGAAGCTCCGCGCATTGGGAAAAGTTTGAATTTTTGCAAAAATTAATTTTAAAATAATTTTTAGACCGGTGATGTGCACACTTGGGGATCCCAGCCAACAACCCGAAAATTATTATTTCACTAATATCAATGCTTCAGTTATATATTGTGGCGAATTTTTATGTTACACACTGATTTTGCTGATCATTTGGCGCCGAGAATCAACGAGTTTTATATTTTGTTCAACAAATATTTTGTATCTTTTGCATTTAGTTCCGGAAAATGTGAAAAAGTTAACAATTTCGCTGATTGTTCTGATGTCGATTGGTCTGATATGCTAYATATTGGTTGGTTAACAAATAATTCTATTCTTTATTTATTTTTAAACCCTTTTTAAGAATATTTTCATCCTAAGGGCCATAATGCCTTTACTCAATTTGGACGCGTTTCCAATTGAATATTTTGTTACACCAATAAGTATTGTTTTGCAATCAATGGCTTACGGAAGCAGTGCTCCGGTTCTCTACTTTTGCAGGTAAAGATTTTTTGAAACAATTATTTTATTTATTCCAAATATAATTTAATGCTTATTTTTAGTGCCCAATATCGCAGCGCTTTTCGCACACGATTTGCTCATCAAGCAAACCAAATCACTCCGATAATTTAACTATCGAAAGCATAGATATTTATTTAAAAGCGCGATTGGTACCTTGGCTTTGCAAATTGTTTTAAAATGCATTTTAGTGGTCTTTACCTCTGATCAAGTCTGTGAGACATTTTGTCCGTTGGTCCTTTTGTCCGTTGTCCTTTTGTCTGCAAGACCTTTTGTCAGTGGTAGCAGGGACAGTGTTCTTTAGGGAACATATTGTCCGTGAGACCTTTTGATAGCATGCCAAATTTGTTTGATTAGCATTAAGCGCTAATTATTACCATAGTTTTGCTTAATTTTTTGTTCTAAAATATAATTTTTCCCAAATATTCGCTCGAATCCGGTGGTGAGTAGAAGACGTATTCTTGTCACATAAAAACCAGGGCAAAAAAGGTTACATCCTAAAGTGCATCTGCACCCCGACCCTTCGGGTGTATTAAATCGGGAGTACCCCGATTGGTTCCCTTTACCCCGATCAGGGTTGCAACGGATTGGGAAAAAAGTCAGATACGGATTTCGGATGGATAACCCAAAATTTGTTAGATCGGATTTCGGATATCGGATTTGAAAAAACACCGGATTTCGGAGTTCGGATAATGGATTTCGGATGAAAAAATTTTTTAGTGCAAAAAACTGAAATTTTTTTGTTTTTTTAGAAGATTTTCGGGAATGATAATTTATTCAATTTAACCCTCAAGTTCAATAAGAAAAAGCGCAAATGGGCAAATTATGATGAAGAAAAAGTTAACTTCCCATCCAGGGCAGCGCTATGTCGAAAGTAAAAAAACGTCAAAAATCGAATGTCGAAATCGAAAGTAAATCAAATTTTTTTTTATGTGACTAAAAAAATTTTAAAATAATTTATTTTAATAAACAGTGTTTGATAAATGCCATATTTCGTTTCAGTGGCTCTTCTATGCTTAAAGCTTTTGGGGGGGGGGGGTCGGCGGTGCCGATAGGCGGCGCCGAGAAAAATTTTTGTAATTTTTACTCAATTTTGTTAAGAAATTTCATCAAAATTTTAGCAAAATTAAGCATTTTGCTTCGGAATTTAGGATTTTTTTTTTAAATTACGCAAGAGTGGAGGCGTTCGGCGGCGCCTGTCGGTGCCGGATTTCGGATCGGATTTGCCAAAATTTGTCGGATAGGATTTCGGATATCGGATTGAGAAAAACACCGGATTTCGGATAACGGATTTCGGATGATCCGTTGCAACCCTGACCTTTGAGTTAGATTTAGGCGCAAATGACGATTTTGGCTTACGGCGCAAATGTCGATTAAAAATTCCAAAAAGTTCGAAAATACCAACAGAGAGAAAGTGCAAAAGAACAAGTGCCAAAAAAAATGCCAAGAGGGGAAAGTACCAAAAGGGAAAACAAAAGATAAAAAGAACCATAAGGGAAATTGCCATGCAAATTTTGCACTTCTGCACCTACAATTACATCGACACGCACGAGCACTTCGACCAGTACCAGCACCAGTTCCACCTCAACAACTTCAACCGCTTCAACTACCAAAAATGCTTCATCCTCAAGCTGTACCGACAAAGCCGGCGCCAATTTGTGCAAGTTTTACAAAGGGTACTGCAACCGGTACAACGTYTGGCTGCAGAAGTACTGCGCGAGCACCTGCACATTTTGCGCTTCAGATGATTGGGCGCCATGAAAAAGATCGGATACATTAAATAAGAAATTTTCAACGTAATTTCCTGTCTTTTTAGAATGCCTCTTAACAAAGTTTCCATTCGTCCTTAAATGACAATAATGATGCCCTTAAATTCATAATTTGGCCAGTTTTCCATTGAAAAAATTGATAAGTATTTAAAGAAATCATAATTCTCTTTTTAAATTTTATTTATGATAAGCAAAATGTCGTGGTCCGCAAGCCAGCCCTGATAGCGATCTGAGAAATGAGTTACATAAACAATTCAATGTGAGGCCATTTATCAATAAAAAAATATTTGTAGGTGCTAAAAACTTTATTTCAAGTACTTAAATAGGTTCAAAACCCCTTACAAGATGGGCTAATTAGCATTAAAAATGAGTTAAATATGTGTCAAAAAACCTTAAAGGCATTTCACAACTCATCGCCACATGGACATTTCACCACCCGGGCAAAGTCACTGCGCCGGCGAAAAATTTTTTTTTGAGAATTCTGCTTAGGTACTTTGATAGGCAAACAATTCCGCGGTTTGGTGTTTTTGTCTAAAATTTGCCACGCCTGGAATGAAATGTCCTAATGTTTTATGCCAAATTTGAATATGAAACGTATAAGTTTTTGATTTTTTTTTCTTGGGTTTTCTCTAAAAAATCAGAAACCAAAAACCAGAGTTCTGGTGTCCCTTTAAAAATCAGAAACCAGAAAACAGAATTCTGGTGCTCCTTTTAAAAATCTGAAACCAGAAAACAGAATTCTGGTGCTCAAAACGACCAGAAATTCTGATAATCAGAACAGAACAGAGCCACTCCCGGAAAATACGACACCAGAAAATGCGACACCGAAAATGCGACACCGGAAAATGCGACACCAAGGTGGAAAATGCGACACTGGAATATACGACACTAGAAAATGCGACAACAGAAAATGCGACACTAGAAAATGCGACATTAAGAAAATGTTTTTAAAAATTGAAAAACTTTTTAAACTTATTTTTCTATTAATTTTTAATAAATAATATATGTAATTGGTAATCCTTATATTAAAACAATTGCAATAATGACCAGGGGGAGATATAAATTGGGGCGAATTGCTAACGAAACGCATCAGCACCCGCGCGTTTACGAATCGGCAAGTTTGCCGGAGGCTATTAATGGGTTTATTATGTAAGGGAGGGCCAAATGCAACTACGCTCCAGCAAGCGACATATGAAAACCCCACCACAACACAAGCAGAGACGGAGGGCGGGGTCCACTATTTTTTGCCTAAGTCTAAGCCTAGGGTGGCTTAGGCCTAAGCCTAATTAACCCCTAAGTCTCTAACTTTTCCCSAGTTATTCTATCCGGCTTTGGTGTTTACTTAAAAAATCAGTTTTCCTTTATTTCAACCGATTCAAAAATTTTCTTTCAAATTAGTGTCGCATATTCCAGTGTCGTATTTTCTTAGTGTCGCATTTTCCGGGAGCCGAACAGAGCRCATTCCTGCTGTGTGCACAAAGASATTATGCGGTAGACGCTCGAAACKATAAAACAATCAACAAATTTTATWGGGACGAGCATTTAAAGAGYCATTCAGWGAGGGCGGAGGATGAAGTGTGACGAGCGCCASTGGGAGGGGGGCGAGGCCGGACCGGGACCCGGATAAAGCCACCCGGACCCGGAATTGAAAAAAAATTTAAAGATGCAATTTATTCAATGAATAAGCAATTTAAATTAGAGCATTCAGACAAATATGTTTTTCATCATAGMMCTAATTAAAGGTTTATTTAATTATAGTCTAATCGAATGCAAATRATTCTGACATAGCAACTGTGTAGGCTTGTTTGTCAAGGGCAAATAATTGTAAAAATGTAGCCATTAATTATTCAAAATCCTTATTTGTTTGGAAAGTTTATTTAAAATATACTTTAAGCTAAAAAAAAATTGAATGCTGAAAGGAATCCATTAATTATTCAAAATCCTTATTTGTTTGGAAAGTTTATTTAAAATATACTTTAAGCTAAAAAAAAATTGAATGCTGAAAGGAATCTTCTGACATTTCTAGCTCACGTCCATAAATCACACTTAGATTATATTAAAAATTTTTAAAACAATGGCACCATCCGTTGATCCGGTAATTATTATTTATTTAATTAATTGACATTTCTATTTTTAAGCTTTACGATCTTTACAAGAACAAAGGCTTGRTCCCAAGAGAAATTGTTACAACCGGAATCATTGCTATGATTTGTTGTGTCGGAATTGGCCTAAACTCGTCTCTCRTCTATGTGACCATCAAAACAAAGTAAAAAAATATTCGAGTTCTAGCCCTAAACTGAAATAAGCCTCGTTTATTTTCTAAAATTTGTCGTAACTAAAGGGTTGTCGGTTTTTGGGGCTTTCTCGGTATTCATCAATCTCCAAAAGCCACAAAATAACGGATTTGTAACAGCCGCTTGTAGAAAGGCTTTGGATTTATGAAAAACAAAATGCCAAACTTTGAAATTTGCTCGTCGTATCTCAATCAAACTTTGTAACAAGAACGGCTAACACTTATCCGATCAGATCACTCCATTCGCCTTGCCAATTTCTGATCGCTTTGTATGCATTTTTTGCCTCATTTCTCCTTTTTGGAAATTGCGTCAAATTCGTCATTTTTGTGTTTGGAATCAATTACATCACACTGCGGACGTGCTTTTATATACAATTTGTTCCTCTATTTGGTGCATCAATTGTTTCGACGCTTCAGCTAAGCATTGGAATCGACCGTCTGATCGGAGTTACCTTTCCAATAGGTGATAAAGCTTACAATTTAAATTTAGCTTTCTTTATTTAACAAAAAAGTTTTGTGAATTTGTAAATTATTTGACAGTGATTTTTTGCGGAAATCGGTTGTTAAAAAAAATTCATGATGCAAAAAATGAGTATTCAATCTTCTAATAAATTTTGAAATATATTCCATTTTTTAAAAATATTTTTTTTATTTTTAGGTGGACGAAATCACTGATTGTTTCAAAAATTAATAACTTTGTTTATTTAATATTATTGATTGTAGCAGTAAAATATTTTTAAGGTATAAAKCAAGTGGAAAAAACGTCACTTTTAAATTTGCCATTGGCATTTGTTGCATTAAATCGATAATAAATGGATTCAATACCTATATTGGAAGCTCCGCGCATTGGGAAAAGTTTGAATTTTTKCAAAAATTAATTTTTTWAAAAATTTTTAGACCGGTGATGTGCATTCTTGGCGACCCCAACCTACAACCCGAAAACCAATATTTCWCTAATATTAGCGCCTTTATTATRTATTGTGGCGAATTTTTATGTTACACACTGATTTTGCTGATGACTTGGCGCCGAAAATCAACGAGTTTTAATGTTGCTTAACAAATATTTTCCTTTTTCCCATTTAGTTCCGGAAACTGTGAAAAAATTAACAATTTCGCTGAGTATTCTGATGTCGATTGGTCTGATATGCTACRTMTTGGTTKSCTAACAAATAATTCTATTCTTTATTTATTTTGAAACCCTTTTTAAGAATGCTATCTTTTTTAATGTCATAATGCCGTTACTCAATTTGGACGCATTTACAAYTGAATATTTTGTTTTGCCAATTTGTCTTGCTTTGCAATCGATGGCATACGGAAGCAGTGCTCCGGTTCTCTACTTGTGCAGGTAAAGATCAATTTATTTATTTATTCAAAATATAATTAAATGCTCATTGTTAGTGCCCAATATCGCAGCGCTTTTCGCACAAAATTTGGTCATCAAGCAAACCAAGTCGCAGCTATCCAGCCAATAATTTAACAATCAAAAACATGGAACATATCAAGCTTGGCATTTTCACTGACATGACTGACCCAATGACCGGTATCACAAAAAAACAACCACGTGGTTAGGTAAACACGAGCTCATGGTAAAGTTCCTACCATATGAGGTAGGAATGGTAAACAGGCAACCATCAACCCTTGCAAGCATATTAAACCTTTAAAATGAGAAGGAAAAAATTACATAAAAACTATGTTTAAAGTTCAGAATTTTCTCTATCAAATGGTATAAAAATTATTGTCCCCTTATTTAGAGCTAATATATAATTCCAAAAAAGAAGCTCAAAAAAGCTGSATAAATCGATTAAATAACCATGCTTAAATGACCTTTAACCACAAGCCTGCATCATAAGAAATTTTGAAATTTAACCATTAGCTCATGGTTAACCAGCTTCTTATGATATGCTACCTAASCCTGATCAAAAAAATATTTGGTACTTTTKGGTAATGCGCCCACAGATTCAAATTTTTGTGAAAATCCATTTTTGTCTTTGAAAAATCAAGATTTGCGGGATTTTAATTAAAAGAACATACACCACATCGCAATGCCTGCGGTTGAATTTCATCGGTTTCAATTTCTTCGAGACAAATGCTACATTCTTTTACATTCAGCTTTTCTTGCACTGCTCCGTCAACTTCCATCGGTTGTTTGCCTGACGCATATTTTTGTTTGCCGGGATGGTGCCAGCACCGTTGGCAATGCCAAGCAAAGTTACGAGAACCTTTAGCAAAAAAAAGCTGCTTAAAATAATCATTTTCATCTGTTAAAATACAATTAAAAATCGTTTGTAAGCGGATTTCTACTAATATAGCTTGAAAGTTTTTTGTTTTGTTATGATAACATGGTTAACCCACTCGTGTTGAAATTGCAGATTTAAACTTCTAATTCCCCCATAAGCAAGAGGGATCGTTAGGCTAGGCCTAAGCCACCCTGGCTTGGGGTTTATTAAGCTTAGGCCTAAGCCTAACGAACCCCAAGCCAGGGTGGCTTAGGCCAAGCCTAACGATAACGGACACTGTCACAGGAACACACTCCAGACCGAACGACCTACTTTTAAGAATGCAGCGCTATCAATATCCTAATTTGTTCCAAAAACGCAGCAAACAAATAATATAGCAGTAAATCACAATTAATATTTATTGGCAGTGTTTTTTTTTTATAGTCGTGTAAACATTTTATGGTCGTGTAAMTTTTTAAGGTCGTGTAAACTGCAATAGAGCCAAAAAAAGTCCGATCTTTAGGGGTGTTAGTTCACCTTCGATCCCCGACCCAAAAAAGGTCGGGGACGGGGAGGCCGGGGTTGGCAGTGTTGGGGTCGGGGACGACCCCATTTTGGGGCWCGGGGTCGGGGACGACCCCATTTTGGGGCTCGGGGTCGGAGCTTAACCCTAGTTTAAACAATATTTTAAATACTCAAATGTAATTGAAATTTGTGAAAAGTTCGCAGTTGACGACCAACTAACAGCGTGCTAAGCCGTTACACCACGCCATCGGTTCTGTTTTAGATTTTTGTTGTCTGATGTGAAATATTAAAAAAAAATCAGTTAAAAAATGGTTTAAACGCCATGGCGTTATTAAAAATCGATTGGTGCAATTTTTACATTATATAATATATTTATTAGCATTGAACCATAAAAATTAATATAATTTTATTAAAGTAAATTTTTTTTTTTTAGGCGACATATGTATGCATTACATTTAATTTTGACTGTTAATGTTCAAAAAATGCCATGTCATTATTAAAAATCGATTGGTGCAATTAATATGTATGAAATATATTTATTAGCATTGACATGAACATTCAACCATAAAAATTCATATATTTATTACAAAAAAATTATTTTATTCTATTGGTGACATATTATTAATATTTTTATAAAATATTTAGCAATCGGTGGGTAATTAAATTAAAATTAAACAATCCATTAATTCTTTCAGAGCCAATTATTAAAGAAAATGAATTTGTTGCTTATATTATTTTTATTTTTAAATACAYCAACTTCAATTTCGTCTGTTAATGAACCAAAAGATGGAAAAATTAGRCCAACTTTTGATGAAATATATGGGAAAGGATGGGACAATGATGACCATCAACAAATAAAAGTAGAAACATCGCCGTTAAACTCGGGAGAAAATGCACTAAATGAACAAACTGATCATGATGACAATATAGATCAGGTTGTTGAAGCTTATAATTCGGATTCGACTGATCAGAATTTGACACATGAAGACCCGGATCGCATTGATCAAAGTGATGATGAAACAACTGAAAGAATTAATGATGAAAATGAATTCTCTGAGCAAGAAAAACGAGAAATTATTTCCAAATTTCACGCGTTGAGAGAAGAAGTCAAGAAAAAAGGAAAATTCCTGGCAACAGAAAGGGTTAAAATAGAGGAAAATTTTGGTAAAAAATTGGGAGTCAATCGGAAGAAAATTTATCAATGGAAAAAAGAATTTGGCTTATGCCGCAAACAGAAAAAATATATAAATAGTTTTTACGAAAAGAAAAARCGCGAATTTATTRWGCGAATTRATGAAATTAAAATGAGTCAACGGGGGGAACAGAAAAAACTTGCAAAAGATTTGGGAATTTGTGAAGTGACATTTCGTTGTTGGAAAAAAGAATTTGGACTTCCCATCGATTGTAAGAAAATAAATAAGTATAATCAAAATTATTCACTTAAATTTAGCGAAATACTCCGAAAGCGAGAAATTGGAATTGTTGGGAAAATATTACAAAATTAAACAAAGAAATTATAAAATTAGAGACATTGATATTGCCAAAAAGCTGAATATTAATGCAAAAACTCTATGCACATGGAAAAAACAATTTGATTCCGTTGATGAACATTCATTGCCGGAGAATGGCTCAACTTATGCGGATAACGAGTATTCAAAATAAAATATTTAATTTTGTGGAAAATAAAAAGCAAATTTAATTTTAAGATTTAAATAAATTTTCTTATTGTAGCACTTTGAAGCATTCGATGCCCTCGTCGGATGATAATTTGTGGGCCTGGAATTTTGCAAAGAAAAAAAGAACAGAAAGAACAGAATTGGAACACTTTGGAAAGAAATAAAAACAAATGCCCGATCTCTTAATTCAGCAATTTGTAATTCAGCTTAAATAAAATCAGAAACTGAAAAACGAAAAATTGAAAAACTTCGAAACATCCCAAACCTGGAATCGCGCAAATAAAAAAAGAACAGAATTTTTTATATGCTCATAATGTCTTTTTATGCCAAATTACGCATTCCAAGACTTTGCCCATTTTCAACCCTTCTGCATAAACCACCTATGTCCACGGAAAAGATGCATTCTGAATGGACCAAAATCATCTGAAAAGCCCCCGGTTTGCAGAATTTTGCCCAATTTTTCGTTAAGAGGTAAGGCTCAATTTAAATATTAATTAAAGAATTCGCATTAAAATTTTCTAAATGAAATCCTCCAACCCAATAAAATAAAAATAGTATGATAATGCAACATTCGTAATTTTGGAACAATTTTCTTAACAAATTGGTATCAAAAATTTCCCCGCGGCACCTATCGGCGCCGCCGGGCCTGCCACTCAATTTACACTCACGTCAAGATTAAATCGGTTCCAATCAAAATTTAGCTTGGGTTTTCGCAGTCCGTACAATTTTTATTATCTTACACAGACTGCTCAATAATTTGGCTTTGAGTTTCAAAACACCGGTGCCACTTGGGGTTAATTTTCCAATATTCAATTCGCTGCCCAATAATTTCTCCCAATGGAATCAAATTTTTTTTTAATATTTTCGTTTCCCACAATTTGAAAAAGAATTTGAAGCTTTTAATCCACCTCTTCCTTTATCCGATTTGCGATCAATGTCCACTTTTTTCCCTTCGGCACTTTTCTTGCTAAAGTTCACTTTTCCCGTCGGCACTTGTCTTGTCAAAGTTCACTTCCGAAAGCGCACTGTCCACGTCACCACTGTTTGACTGCACTTCGAATTGCATGGCGCGACGAAACAGCTCGGAAATCAGAAACGTAAACAATAGAACTTTCTTTCCGTTAAAAAATTTTTTATTCATTTTATTTAATAAAAAATGTTGTTGTGAGTTTAAATGGGGTAAGATGGTTTAGGTGAGTGAAATGTTGAACTTAAGGCCTAGGAAGCGTTTGGCTCCCTTCTCGGTCCGCCTTCTTCTTCTCTTCAAATTGGACACTTGTTCCTATTTGCCATCCGCCTCAATTTGATACTCTTTTGCCYMGGTCATTAATTTATTAATTGCTTCTTTGTTATCCGGAGTWTATTCATTAGATTTATCTACGGCCAAACATCGGTATTTTGCTCTTAATTAGTCGGGCCAAACATCGGCCTGCTTTCTTCCACTTCGTTCATCAGCGGCCAACTGCTTCCACTGGCTCCGACGGCGACAGCTCACGGCCCATTTTGGCCATCTCCGTCCGCCAACTTTTCGGCCGTTGCAACACGAGAAAAGGAGGGGGGAGGGGGGCTGGGAGTGCTGATTTGTTGATGAAGGGTTACTGATTTGGTTGGTGGGTGGGGTGTGCTGACTAGGTTAATTAATTAACGGTCCCTTTGTTTGGTTCATTCCACACATAAAATTCTGTTAGTTTTGGGTTTTTGAAAAAGTTTGTTCACACGTACATCAATAACTCGTACTTCAACAAGTACAAGTTCTTCAACAACCCCAACTCGAGCAGTACTAGTACATCAATTGCTWMCTCGWCAACTACAACAGCTTCAACTTCCAATAAACCTTCATCCTYAAGTTSTACCGATAGGGTTGCACCAATCTGTGCATGTTTTACAGAGGGTTCTGCAACCGATTYAAGTTTGTGCTGCAAATTTACTGCGCAAATACTTGCAAATTTTGCACTTCTGAACCTACAATTACGTCGACAAGTACGAGCACTTCGACAAGTACCAGCACCAGTTCCACCTCAACAACTTCAACCGCTTCAACTACCCGGGTGCAAGTTTTACAAAGGGTATTGCAAMCGGTACAAGTTTGGCTGCAGAAGTCCTGCGCGAGCACCTGCAAATTTTGCGCTTCAGGATGATTGGGCGCCATGAAAGAGATCGGATACATTAATTAAGGAATGAAAGTCAAATTGTYGGATAAATTTCTTCATGGATAAACAMTTAATTAAATGAATAATAATTACCGGATCAACGGATGATGTCATTGTAATTTAAGATTTGAAAATGTTTAATATCGCTAACACTGAACCTTCTTTTGCCAAGCTCTTCATGCCAAACCCCCTCCATTTTTWCCCATCWAATCATATTCTATTTTTCACCAATAAATGTCCTTTATCATACCGCATTAATTAAGGATTGCCTTTTTTAGAAAAAGKCAGAAATGTGTGCACAAAAGCCCMAARKCTTKAAGAATGCTGACCGGACCTTTTGTTATCCAAATACAAAAAAGTAATAGTTTCATTGTGCGCGGCTTACATTTTGTCACGAGTTRAGCATTGACGCATTTGAAGTTTATTTAAACATTAAATTTACATGAGATTAATTAGTTTTTGAATCCSGGCTTTGTTGAAGTTTTGTGATTTTTGACATTTAAMGATAACTTAAAGATATTTATTGTCGATATGTTTTCCCGCCTCCGAGCCAWTGCCCGCTAAATATTCCACAAAAAAGTTAAATTGCTTCATTATTAAATTTGCTCTTACAAAACATTCAAGTCTTGAAATTATAAAATAATACAAAAAAWTTTTGCTTMMAGAAAGATTGCATTTTTAATAAAAAATCTAATTAAAATACTTCTTGGAAATTAATAAAGTTCATTGCTAGGGCACCCGTTTATTCATTGTTTGTAGTTGCACGCATCAATATTGTTTAAAACAAAAATTGTAAAAAAAGAAAGATTTTGTCAAAAGAAAAACGGATACATTTATTTGCCGTTTGAATGTCAGAAATTCAAGACRGGATTTGTCAAGTGAGATTTTAGAAAAAAARGAGATTATTTGTTGCGTTATATTACTTATTTGCAAATAATTTCTACTTATTTTTGTTAAATGATGATGGACTTTGTCGATTGGTCCATCTCGATTCGAAATCCAACCATCTACTTAGCCATTTGTATAAACATCCCGTCAATGGCACTTTATATTGCCGAAATTGTCACCATCGTTCGGCACAAGCAGTTCCACAACTCATTTTATGCACTTTTTGTTATGCGGGCAATTCCGGTAATAAATTCAAATTGAGTGGAGCGAATCACGATTTGTTTGTGGAATGAATATTGTTGTGCTAATGTTTAAGGATTTGCTGTACGTGTTGAACTCTTTCTACGCTCAACGATTGCCCTCCATAATTGGCACTCTGCTTTACCCAATTTATTCAAAGTTCCCAAATTGGATGCTCGCAATGACCTTGTTTCTTGCCGGGCACACATTTCAAGCGAATAATTTAGGCACTATTTTTATATTGTTGAATCGATTGACCGCAATTATAATGCCAATAAAACATGAAAAGGTTATTTTTCTGTTTTTAAATTAATTAATTTATATTGTAAACTTTGCTATTTTTTAGATGTGGCGCAAATTTCTTCCACTTTTAACAATGTTTGTTTTCTGCGTGCCAATACTGACATGTTGGCCGGCATTCAAAGAGAATGGAATCATTCAATTGAACAATCCAAATTCAACCACAGACCGCAATTTCATTATGTCCGAAGCTGGTGTTGTAAGAATATTCCTTTTTATATTATATTATTTACAAATTAGTGGTATTCATATTCAAAATGAATTATTGAAATTTAAGTTGAGTATTGCTGGACCGATTAAAAATCCCAATTAGGAAGACCGAAAAATCTCAAAACCAAAAGTTTACAAAAAAATCATCAAAATTCTAAAAATTTTTAATTTTGTTTAGTAAGCTTATTCGCGCAACAGCTATTCGATCATTCGCTATATAATATACGACGAGTAATTTGGGGGGAGAGTGTTTTATTTTGAGTTTTGAAAAGATTTTTTATTTTGCTATTTGGGGCCGAAGCCCCAAAAACTAAAAAAAAAATTAATTTGAGGCATTAAAAACAAAATAAAAAATTATTTCACAGAATAAATAAAAAATTTATGTTTATTAAGGCTCCGTACCTGAACTATATTACTTTTATTTGCGCTGCCTTCTCTGTAATTTTTATGATTGTATGCGTCTTGCTAAATATTGCCACTTTATTGGCATACAAACTACATGTGAAAAAAGATGTCGGAAACGGAAACAACGTCCATAATTTTGAACGAAAACTGTTGATTTATGCATTGGCAACATTTTTGGGTCATTTACTGATCGCAAGCCTCTTTTTGGTAACTAAAAGAGTGCTAGGTCGTTTCTTAAATTCCGCCACCATGGGCGTTTCTTAAATCCGCCACATATATTTTATGAAGTGGTTTTATACATCATAACTTTATTCACCCCGCATTWAATCGTTTAAGTCTTATACCAATGGAAAGCTCTAAAAGACTAAAACTATTTGTAAAACTAAACTAAGCAGTAAATCAAAGTTTAAAAAAGCTATGATCAGAAAAACCACAAAAAAATTCGATATTTGGCAAGTTTACATTATAACTTTTTCGAAATTTATCAAAACACTTCAACGTTGCTGTAATGCTTTTTCTACTCATTTAGAGCTTTCCATTGGTATAAGGATTAAGTGATTTAATGCGTGGTGAATAAAGTTATGATGTCTAAAACCACTTCATAAAATATATGTGGCGGATTTAAGAAACGCCCATAGTGGCGGAATTTAAGAAACGACCCAGCACGACTAAAAGTCATTAATATTAATGTTACACAACCTTTTTTAACATATTAAAGATTGGCATTTTCACTGACTTGACTGACCCAAAAATAATGGCTATGCTCTTCGTCTACTACTCACTGGTTATGGACACAGGTAGTTGGGATTGGATCTGCCCGAAAAACTTCTGTTCCCGGGGTTGATGAATTTTAATCTCGTCCTCAATTCTTGAGATAGTCTCGTATTCGCTAAAAAGACTGCAAACTGAAACAYTCAAACATCACCAACAGGTACTGTAGTGCTGTCCAGTTGGTTACTGTTGTGGGCCAGTGGCGCCATTCGCCAACAGCTGGTCAACGATTTTGGCATCATTCGGTTTACAAATCGAGCAAACATTTGTGYCGGTGCAGTGCAAGGTCCCCGTCGAGCAGTCGGACCAGCAATTGGCCATCAATTGCAKAATAGTTYTGTCAATCAATTGGCAACAGTTTCATGAACTTCTAAAAGCATGCATTGATTAAATGGCAATTAATGAATTTRCTTTTATTTGTAGGTGGGTGGAAGAGCCCCAAAAAACCATTAAGCCTCAAGCCTGCCATTCAGTCACAACAAAATAAACCTGAAAAAATAAAAAATTMATATGAATTTAATAATAAGGAATTGAGTTTTAAGTTTTTACATATTTTTATGCTTATATGCTTTAAAGAATACGGGCCAAAAATAGCCATTTCGCGTTGGTTTGAGATTTTTTGGGCAAGTTTGAATTGCATATTTTAGCATATTTCGTGGTGTTTTCGGGGAAAAAAAAACTATTTTTCTAAGTCAAAAAGAGAAAGTGAAAAATACTTTTTAAAAATCTAAAATTTAAAAAATTTATAGAACATTTTCCGCACTCGATAGATGTTCACCGAAACTCGAAAAAATTAATTTACCACAGCATGATCTGAAATCCCACCTCACCGCCATAGCTCGGGGCTTAACCCTAGTTTAAACGATATTTTAAATACTCAAATGTAATGGAAATTTGTGAAAAGTTCGCAGTTGACGAACCAGTCATCGGTTCTGTTTTAGATTTCTGTTGTATGATGTGAAATATTAAAAAAATTCAGTTAAAAAATGGGAAAAGAAAATTTAAAAAATTTTTAATTCAAATTTTGGAATTGTTAATATTGAGATTCTCATCTAATACAAAGAAATGGTTCAAACGCCATGGCATTATTAAAAATCGATTGGTGCAATTAATATTATGAATTATATTTATTAGCATTGACATGCACATTCAACCATAAAAATTAATTTAGTTTTATTAAAGTAAACAAAAAATTTTTATTCTTTTGGTGACGTATTATTAATATTTTTATAAAATATTTAGCAATCGGTGGTAATTAAATTGAAATAAAACAATTTAATATGATTTCCTTACTCCAATAATTATTTCAGAGCAAATAATTACACAAGAAAATGAATTTATTGTTTATATTATTTTTATTTTTAAATGCAGCACATTTAATTTTGTCTGTCAATGAACCAAAAGTCGGGAAAATTCGACCAACTTTTGATGAAATATATGGGAAAGGATGGGACGAAAATGACCATCAAAAAATAAAAGTGGAAACATCGCCGTTAAACTCGGGAGAAAATGCACTAAATGAACAAGCTGATCATGATGACAATATAGATCAGGATGTTGAAGCTTATAATTCGGATTCGACTGATCAGAATCTTACACAGGAAGACCCGGATCGCATTGATCAAAGTGATGATGAAACAATTGATGGAATTAATGATGAAAATGAATTCTCTGAGCAAGAAAAACGAGAAATTATTTGCAAATTTCACGCGTTGAGAGAAGAAGTCAAAGGAAAATTCCCGGCAACAGAAAGGGTTAAAATTGAGTGTAAAATTGGAAACAAATTGGGAGTCAATCGCAAGAAAATTTATAAATGGAAAAAAGAATTTGGCTTAAGCCGCAAAACAAAAAGAAATAAAAATGATTTTTATGAAAAGAAAAAGCGCGAATTTATTGAGCGAATGGATGAAATCAAAATGAATCAATATGGAAAACAGAATAAACTTGCTAAAGATTTGGGCATTTCTAAAGACACATTTCGTTTTTGGAAAAAAGAATTCGGTCTTCCCATCACAAAAAGTAAACTTTGAATATAACTGACAAAAATTATTCAATTTAATTTAGCGAAATACTCAGAAAGCGAGAAATTGGAATTGATGGGAAAATATTACAAAATTAAACAAAGAAATTATAAAATCAGAGACAATGATATTGCCAAAAAGCTGAATATTAGTACAAAAACTCTATACATATGGAAAAAACAATTTGATTCCGTTGATGAACATTCATTGCCGGAGAATCGCTCAAATTATGCGGATAACGAGTATTCAAAATAAAAATATTTAATTTTGTGGAAATAAAACAGCAAATTTAATTTTAAGATTTAATTAAATTTTCTTATTGTAGAACTTTGAAGCATCCGATGCCCTCGTCGGATGATAATTTGTGGGCCTGGAATCTCTCAATGAAAAAAAGAACAGAAAGAACAGAATTGGAACACTTTGGAAAGAAATAAAACGAATGCCCGATCACTTTATTCAGCAATTTGTAATTCAACTAAAATTTGATTTAGGGGTGCGTGTTCGTTCACTTCCGCCGACCCTAAAAAAAGTCGGAGACGGGGTCGGGTGGCCGGGTTGGCCATGTCGGGCGTCGGGGACGACCCCATTTTGGAGCTCGGGGTTCGGGGGCCAGGGCTTAACCCTACTTTCAGGATTGGGGAGATACACAAAAATTTGTGGTGAAAATTGAAAAGTTGGCAAAATGTAATTATGGTTCAACCCTTCTGCATAAACCACCTATTGCCAAAATTCGAAAAATAGAAACAAAAACTGTTGTACATAAGGCTTGTGGCCTTCCCATTTTTACACAAAAACGGGACTACGGGACAACTTTTGAAAAACTAACACGGGATACGGAACGCCAAAAGCACGGAATATACGGGATTATGTTCGACGTTTATTTTTCAAATGTTAATATTTATAGAACGAATTGGTTAAATTCTTTACCAACTGTAAACCCCCAAATCTTTTTGAGTTTTAGTGACGTCCCTCATCATCTTCGACTATGCTTTGAATTCCCCTAATTCCCATTCCTAAAATTCGTTTTCTTTAATAATTTGCTCTGAAATAATTATTGAAGTACTCGAAGTGAACTGAAGAGTGAATTAGAAAAGTGAGTGCAAATTGAGTAAAAACCATCTGATTGAAATTCAACTAAGCAAAAATTGTCTAGTTGAATAAAAGCATAGTTAAGGGGACGTGTCGTCGGCGAAATGTCAACTCGTGATGAATACCCAATTTTTGGAGTTGGGTCATGCCGATTACCATAGACTTGGGATTCATAAAATTACATAATTTATTAATACATATGTTTAAACGATATTTTAAATACTCAAATGTTAATTTGAGAAAAGTTTGCAGTTGACGAACCAACTAAACTAACCAAAAAAAAGGAAAAAGAATTTTTTAATTTTCTGAAGCTTCATGGTCGATATTGGCTGGTCCTGGATTCGAACGAGCGCCTTCAACTAACGGGACCGTGTGCTAGGCTTTAGATTTCCGTTGTCTGTGAAATATAAAAAAATTCAGTTAAAAATGTCAAAAGTAAAATTAAAAAATTTGTATTTAAATTCTGGAATTGTTGATATTGAGATCCTCATCAAATACAAAGAACTGGTTCAAATGCCATCGTTCAATTTCAATTATTTACATTTTATATGAATTATATTTATAGCATTGACAAGCTTATTCAACCATAAAAATTAACATAATTTTATTAAGTAAAAACAAATTTTTTGTATTAATATTTTTTATAAAATATTTAGCAAGCGGTGGGTAATTAAAGTGAAAAAAAAACCATTTTATATATGATTACTATGGCCACAAATTATATGGAAATCCATATTTTTTTTGCGCACTCAGAACACTATGATGTGTTTAGTTTTGTGTGGACCTTCCTGAGCCTATTTTATAATCCTTATTTTAATTAATATTTTTCCATATTTCACGCATCCATATTTCGCCATTTTTCAAAAATTCATTAATTGACTTTTTCAAAATTTTCAAAAAATCCCATAAAAATTGACATTTTCTCAACTAAAAATTCTACCACCAAGAAATGAAAATTTTTAAAATTCTGCTTATTTTCAAAAATTTTCGCTGAAAAGCCTTTAATTTGCATATAAAAATTATTATTTCTCGTTACTTCTATTAGGAAATCTTGGCCATTTTTTGCGATACAGAAACTAGTCGATCACGCGTATAACGCAGTTTTAAACAATTTTTGAAAAATTAAGGAAAAATGACTTTTTTGTTTTAAGTAACTAACTCCAAAGTAGTGATCGGCCAGAAGGTTCGGTCGGTACTATTCGGTAAAATACCGAAAAAATACCGTTACCGAATAGTACCGAGAAAAAATTGTCGGTACTTTTTCGGTTTTCGGTACTAAAATTTTTTAGAGTAATTTTTTAACAAAAACTCGTTTATTTTGGAAATTTTGGCTTTATCAAATGTTTATAAATGAGTTTTGGGAGATTTCGGCTCAAAAAAATCAGCATTTCGACCT
The DNA here is from genome assembly GCA_001723225.1 of Globodera ellingtonae. NCBI lineage: Eukaryota > Metazoa > Nematoda > Chromadorea > Rhabditida > Heteroderidae > Globodera > Globodera ellingtonae. The sequence goes on along the minus strand of MEIZ01000020.1, from coordinate 240,818 downwards.
GTTCCTGCTCTGTGGCAGCATTTTTAATAGGCTTTGGTTTAGTTTGAAGGGTGAGGGAGGGTCGGCGGTGCCGATAGGCGCCGCCGAGAAAATTTTGCATTTTTTGATGGGATTTGTTAAGAAAAATGGCCCAAAAATGCATCACGGAGGAGCAAAAAAATGATCAAATAAAATATACTTTTCTCGGGCTGTCTTTTCAAAAAATTATTTTATTTACTTTAAATGCTCCTTAATTTTCTCTAATTTTTGTTGGCGAATTTTTTAATGTTAAGTAAATTCGCTGAAGCAAAAAATAAAAAAATCTAGGTTGCCTTAATATTACAAAATATTTAAAACAATTTATGAAAAAAATTGTTTTCTTCCCATAAAGTTAATTGAAAAACAGAAAAAACTATTTACACCGTCGGGGTTTGAACCCCGGGTAGCCCACACATCACTCACCATCACACATTCAATCAAAAGAATAAAAAGGAATTTCACTCAAGGACTCGAACTCAAGAAGACTTTATCCAAACAGTTTAACCACTGGGCTACGTGAGATTATGCAGATTAGTTGAAAAATTTAAATATATTAACACATTTTTCCGTTCGGTACTTTTTTCGGGACTCAAATTTTGTTCGGTCGGTACCTTCGGTTCTCAAAAAGTTTCGGTCGGTTCTTTTCGGTAAAATAGAGAAAAAGTACCGGTACCGAAAAGTATCGGTACTTTTCGAAAAAGTTCGGTCGGTACTATTCGGTAAAGTACCGATGCCTGAGTACCGAAAAAGCGTCGGTACTTTCCCGTACCTACCGAACACTACTCCAAAGCCGGATAGAATAACTGGAGAAAAATTAAAGATTCTGGAGTTCGTTAGGCTTAGGCCTAAGCCACCCTGGCTTGGGGTTCGTTAGGCTTAGGCCTAAGCCACCCTGGCTTGGGGTTTGTTAGGCTTGGCCTAAGCTCATTTGGATTGCCCGACTGAATTTAAAAAATAAAGGGATACGGATATGACACATATCCGCAGATGTCCGAGCATATTCGCACTATTTTTTGTGACGTTCCCAGGGAATTTTTCCCCAATTCCAGGGGATTCCTGTAAAAAAAGAAAATCGGGGAATTTTGGCAAATTTCCCCCGAAATCAAGAAATGAGGGAAAGGAATCCTGGTAATACTGTAGCTGTGCGACCCATTTTTCAAAAATAAAAAAAAATTCAAAGTCGAGAAAAAGGTGTTTCTAGTGGGCTTTTTGGGGCGTGGAATGCGAATATGACCCCATTTCGACCAATGGTGAACCCTAGAAATTAATGTTGTCTCAAAATCATTCAAAGCGCAATTTTATATCGAAGACAAGCAGAATGGTCAAATTCATTGTTTTGGATTAAAGTAGGTCGGGATCGGGATTTTTGGTAATAACCGGGACTTTTTACGGGCTCTGCTGATGGAGTTGAGTGTTAGCTTTTGTTAATTATTAAATTTTCACGCGCGAATGATTCGTTGAAAAGTTATGGCATTTCTTGACAAAAAGTTACTCAAGTGTTATGCTGTAAAGTTTGCCACTGATTACGACACATTGCCAATATTTATGTTCATTAGCTGGAAAGAATGAATTTTTTTGAACTTTTTTTATTTATTCCACAAGCATTTCGTTTTCAACAATTTTGATAAAAATTTAACTTTATTCGCATTAATTATTGCTCTGAAAACTAAAATTGAGCGGAATCATGATTTTAAGAAGAATCGGAATTGGGATTAAATACCGTACAGTGTTTCCTCAAATAGCATTTTAGCCTCTAAGTGGGTGCTAGGTCGTTTCGCAAAATCCGCCACTATGGGCGGGGTTTCGCAAAATCCGCCACTTGGGCGTTTCGCAAAATCCGCCACATGGGCGTTCGCAAAATCCGCCACTATGGGCGATTCGCAAAATCCGCCACTATGAATAGGTTACGCAAAATCACTAAAAATATTATAAATTCTTATTATAAAAGTATATAAAATGAATATAATCTGCTTGAGAATTTAAACGGTTTTTGAATCTGTTGAAATTTTTGAAAATTAAGGAAACCCGACTTTTTTTAAGTAACTCCAAAGCCGGGTAGAATAACTGGGGAAAATTGGAGACTTAGGGGTTCGTTAGTTAGGCTTAGGCCTAAGCCACCCTGGCTCGGGGTTCGTTAGGCCTAAGCCTAAGCCACCCGGGTTTGTTAAGCTTAGGCTTAAACATTCATGTAAACATTAATTTTTGATGTAAATAAATCTTGAAAAAAATTGTTTAAATTAAAATAAATGGCGGATTTTGCGAAACGCCCATGTGGGTTTTGCGAAACGCCCATAGTGGCGGATTTTGCGAAACGCCCGTTGGCGGATTTTGCGAAACGCCCACTTTTTTCTCTCCAGCGAGATGGCGGATTTTGCGAAACGCCCATAGTGGCGGATTTTGCGAAACGACTCAGCACGCTCTAAGTGAACTCCCTATTTGGGGGGGGGGGGGTGGCGAATAACAAGACCCCGGGGGTTCTAGCGGTT
>MEIZ01000020.1:207939-219219 GCA_001723225.1 Globodera ellingtonae | reverse complement strand
GGCCACCCCCCCCCCCCGAAAAATGCCGGTCCCGGTTTTCCCCAAAAGTCCCGGTCCCGACCTTTCCTAAGGACGTATGGGAGCCATGTATTAGTTAATTTTAGTTTTGAGGGGGTTTTTGACCAAACAAATTTCAGAATTCAACATACCTAATTAGATTATTTAATTAGTGTGGTTTATACGTCTGGCCAATTCTTTATTGGATATAAAGATGTTTAGAAACACGATATTAATTTTTGATCAAGAACATCAACTTTACATCGTCAATCACCGTCCCACGCTGACTCCGAGACCGGTGCCAACCCCAACACCGGTGCCAATGAAGGCCATGCCTAAATTGAAGCCCCAACCTGTGCCCAGATTGAACAGGTTGCCCCCACCGCCCATGTATGAAGGCATCGGCATAAATGCTAAACGAATTATATTTACAGATTTATAAAATTTGATCTGAAATAGCTATTGCTGTCCGATTTTATTTTGTTTTTCTGGTTGATTACACGTCATTCGTCCCCAGCTGCTGATCAGGCATCAACCAACCTTGGCCATTACTGTACCCTCCGTTTCCACCGTAGCCACCGCCAGTGCCGTAGCCACCACCGTACCATCCGTTACCACCATAACTTCCGCCGCTACCGTATCCTCCGTTACCGCCATAATTTCCGCCAGCACCATTCCCACTATACCCTCCATTTTCACCGTAGCTACCGCCACCACTGGAKCAGCCATAACAATGCYCAGRYGGCTGGGTGGAGTACGATGGATAATTGTTACGGTACGACTGCTGTTGTTGCTGTTGCTGCTGCTGTTGTTGGTACTGTCGTGCTGTTGAGTAAGCAGGTGGTTGAACAACGGGATTCGGTGAGTACTTGTTGTYGTCTGTTGTATATGGGGATAGTTCTGTTAAAAATAATGCCATATTCAGGGTTTATTAATTTTTTTAAACTTCATTTGGCATTACTTTTGAATTTACTAAGTTTTGAATCCTTTCTGAATCATTTTAACAAATGCATTAATTCACTAATAGTGGGGGCATTGTTAAATTAAAAATGTTTGCTTCTGAAACAATAAAAATCAAACTAAAAAAATCAAACGGACCTAAATCGGTGGTCTCGGAATAATTCGAAAAAATTTTGGTGAAATGATTTCTGCTGCGGAGGATGTTTCCATGTCAAAATTGGTTGAAATGTTCGGTGTTGGTTTGTTGATAGCTTCGTTTTCTTCGCTATTATTGTGTTGTTGTGATGGACTAAATCCGAAATTTTACAATTAAATTAATTATTAAATGAGTGAGTAAAATTGACAAATTAAAATTGATCTGAAAATGTTTTGTATTTTAGAATTTTTAAGTTTAAATTTGCTAAATTATAACACATTAAAATATTAATTTGGTTTTGAAAGTAAATAAATTCGAAAAATTTAAAAATTCCAACTCACCCTTCGTGAACATTTTCGGTCTCATTAATGGATTTGTCCAATTTTGCCAAATCTTCTACCATTTTTTGCCTTTTGATCAAATATTCGGCATAGCGATTGTCGTCGTCATGTTTTTGTTTCTGTTCAGCTTTATTAAAATTATTTTAAATATTTTTAAACTATACTTCCATATTTCCTACTGTGCTCCTCGGATGTTTGTTCAACATCATGCTTGTGCTGATCGAATTTCTGATCGCCATGCATTTGTTCACGTCGATTTAGATCGGCCTGACCATCTTGGTCATTATCTTTATGTTGATCCACATGTTCAGGATGTTCAGCAGATTTGGACTTTGAAGAAGATGAAATGTTCGTATCGGATGGGACGAAAGCGGTAAGAAGAATCATGTAGTTGAAGAGGACAAATTGCAATACGGTCATTGGAGGAGGTGTCATGTTTGAAAAAATCTGCAATTTTGAAAAATTAAAAATTGAAAAAAAATGGGAAAAATTTGAAACAAAATGAATATGTGACTTTCTTCTATATTAAACGTATTTGAACATTAAGTTTTAGAATCAATTTTTATCAATGTATTTCTTAATTCAACTTTGTGATTTGAATAAATTTGATAAAGTACAAAAAATTATGTAAATTTCTCAAAATTGGCATAAAAATAATGCCAAAATAAATTTTAGAAATTTTTTATAAGCAACCAAATTCTTTAATGATGAAGAAATGTTTTACATAAAAAACGCCCCAGTGTTTAGGGCCAAAATAACAATTTGCACCGATCACAAAATTGACTGGCAAATGCAGAAATTAATGGGCCTGAAAATTGAGGTAAAAACATAAAAGAAAAACATTGCAAACAAATCAAGAAAGACTTAAAATTGGTGAAAATTGTTCTAAAATGTCAATGAATTTGTTACAACAATTTGATTTCTTTATATTCCAATAAGAGAGTTGCGTTTTTATGTGCTACAACAAAAAGGGGTAAACAGTTTGTTGTTTCCCATTTTTTATAATTTTTAAATTAATATGGTTATGTTTAAGTATTTAAATAAATTCCAAGATTCGATTGAAATTGTTAACATAAAAAAAATTAAACCACTTTCTTTGCTGGAACTTAAGGCTTGTTGACTCGGAGTCCGACCCAAAAAAGGTCGGGGAAGTCGGGGTTAGCAATGTCGGGGTCGGGGACGACTCCATTTTGGGGCTATTAATTGGATAAATGCATACGGAATTCCCATCAAAAGTAAAATTTGAATATTATTCCAAAATTTTTAAATTTAATTTAGCGAATACGTATTATATATTCCGATAGCGAGAAAATGGAATTGATATTACAAAATTAAGAAAGCCTAAAATTAATGAAAGTGAAATTGCCAATATGCTGAACATTAGGGAAGCGACACTCCGCAGATGGAAAAAGCAATTTGTAAATTCCGTTGATCAACATCCATTTCAGAAAATGCCGGAGCTGTTTGGATTTTAAATAAAATTCAATGTTTAAAAAGAATTATTTTGTTATTGTAGCACTTTGAAACATCCGATGGCCTCGTCTGATGATAATTTCTGGGCCTGGAATCTAACAACAAAAAAAAAGAACCGAAAGAATCAAAGTGGAACACTCCGTGAAGAAATAAAGTCAAAATAATAAAAAAAGTTATTACCTTTATATTTTTTGATCGAGAATTATTGTTTCTAACATATCCAAATATCATAAAAAAATTGTAAAAACATTCAAAAATAATAATTCGCTAATCAATTTCTACTGTCTTTCATTGGCCTCCAATCTGCTGAGTGTTATTCGAACGAGCGCCTTCAACTAACGGGGCCCTGTGCTAATTTGTAAGCCGTCATCGGTTCTGTTTTAGATTTCTATTGTCTGATGTAAAATATAAAAATAAATTCAGCTAAAAATTGGGAAAGAAACTTCAAAAAATTTGTATTCAAATTTTGGATGTTAATATTGAGATTCTCATCTAATACAAAGAAATGGTTCAAACTAGGGTTGGGCCCCCGACCCCGTCCCCGACCCCGACCCCGCAAATTTAGGCCATTTTTCGGGGTTTTCCCCGACCCCGTCCCCGACACTTCCAACCCCGCAAACCCCGATCCCCGAACCCTAACCCCGACTCGGGGTTGGGGTTAACATACACCCCTAAAGATGGCATCATTGAGTGACAAAATTATTTTTTCCGAGGGCTTGACTGTGGTGGACGCGTACTTTTTGTCAAAAATTTATTTCTTTTTTACATAATAAGTGACAAGAAATCGATTGTTAGTTGGTTTGTCTCTTCGGAAAGTAAATGTTCGTTTGGGTTCGAATCCGCTTGAGTGATATCATTTTTATTCGGCCTCTTTTCTGAATAGCGCGGGCTAAAAAATTTCAAAATCCATGTCCTTTGAGGGCCTAATTCGGGTTCTAGCCACGAATATCCTTAGAAAAATCTTTTTAGCGACTTTGAAGAAACTTTATTTTTTTCGACATTTTGTGATTTTTGGCTGACAAAGGGAAGGTCCCCAAGTGACCGCGGAGTTTCGGGATGAAACTTGGCACACTGATAGATCACCCCCAACATTTCTACCACAAAGTGGCATTCATTTTTGCTGTGGGCGCCTGGGGAACGAGATATAGGCCCTCAAATGACATGGATTTTGAAATCTTTGAAAATTGTTACTTGATATTGATGAAATAAGAGCAAAGATTTGAAATTAAAAAAGCATTGATTAGATCATGAGAAGGATGGCAACCTGCGAGAAGAATTATTTGTTAAAAAAAATTTGAATGACCTGTTTGAGAGTAATTGCCTATAGAATGCCAGATCCAATTAAATGAAATTTATGTTCAGTAAAATTAAAAAGTTTTTAGCCCGCGCTATTCATGTTAGCACGGTTTTCCCCCTTCTCATCTCGATTTTAGTTTTTAAAATTTTCGTTCACTGTCGGATTGTCCAACTGTCGGATTGTCCACTTCTGTCGGATTGTCTTCACTGTCGGATTGTCCACTGTCGGATTGTCCACTGTCCAATTGTCCGGGCGCCAAAGCCTAACGATCCCCAACCGGGGTGGCTTAAACCACTTTAAATTCTCAATTTTATTTTCTATTGACGAATTCGTAATCAGCGTATCAAATAACATATTTTCAGACAATTTTGAATACAAACATTTTTTCACAAATTTTGACCGGTGGTGCGCAATCCTCCGGGTTGGTGGGCAATTCTTGGTGCGCAATTGTCCATTTTTTTGCTGGTGTGCAATTCTCCACGGTGCGCAATCCTCCGTGCGCTATTCTCCAGTTCGCAATTCTCCTAGCGCCGGGGCTTAACCCTAGTTTAAACAATATTTTAAATACTCAAATGTAATTGAATTTGTGAAAAGTTCGCAGTTGACGACCAACTAACACCGTGCTAAGCCGTTACACCACGCCATCGGTTCTGTTTTAGATTTTTGTTGTCTGATGTGAAATATTAAAAAAATCAGTTAAAAAATGGTTTAAACGCCATGGCGTTATTAAAAATCGATTGGTGCAATTATTTACATTATATGTATGAATTATTTATTAGCATTGAACCATAAAAATTAATATAATTTTATTAAAGTAAAAATTTTTATTTTTTTAGCCGACATATTATTAATATTTTTATAAAATATTTAGCAAGCGGTGGATAATTAAATTGAAATATTTGTTGGTTATATTATTTCTATTTTTAAATGCATTACATTAAATTTTGACGGTTAATGTTCAAAAAATGCCATGGCATTATTAAAAATCGATTGGTGCAATTAATATGTATGAATTAATTTATTAGCATTGACATGCACATTCAACCATAAAAAATTAATATAATTTTATTAAAGTAAACAAACAAAAATTTTATTATTTTTGGTGACATATTATTAATATTTTTATATAATATTTAGCAATCGGTGGATAATTAAATTGAAAAAAAACAATTTAGGTAATATGATTTCTTTACTCCAATAATTCTTTCAGAGCCAATTATTAAAGAAAATGAATTTATTGTTTATATTATTTTTATTTTTAAACACATCAACTTCAATTTCGTCTGTTAATGAACCAAAAGATGAAAAAATTCTACCAACTTTTGATGAAATTTATGGGAAAGGATGGGACGAAAATGACCATCAACAAATAAAAGTGGAAACATCGCCGTTAAACTCGGGAGAAAATGCACTAAATGAACAAACTGATCATGATGACAATATAGATCAGGATGTTGAAGTTTATAATTCGGATTCGACTGATCAGAATCTTACACAGGAAGACCCGGAKCGCATTGATCAAAGTGATGATGAAACAATTGAAGGAATTAATGATGAAAATGAATTTTCTAAGAAAGAAAAACGAGAAATTATTTCCAAATTTCACGCGATGAGAGAAGAATATAAGAAAAAAGGAAAATTCCCTGCAACAGAAATRGTTAAAATTGAACGTATAATTTGTAAAAAATTGGGAGTCAATCGCAACAAAATTTATAAATGGAAAAAAGAATTTGGCTTAAGCCGCAAAATAAAAATAAACAAAAAAAGTTTTTATGAAAAGAAAAAGAGCGAATTTATTGCAAGAATAGAAGAGATCAAAATGAGCCCGCCAGGAGAACAGAATAAACTTATGAAAGATTTGGGCATTTCTCAAGACACATTTTATCGTTGGAAAAAAGAATTTGAACTTCCGATGAAAAGTAAACTTTGAATATTAATTTACAAAATTTTGTTAACAAATTGCTTCCAGCGTTTTCTAAAAGCGAAAAATTGGAATTGATGGATAAATATTACAAAATTAAACAAAAAAATCCTAAAATTAGTGAAAGTGATATTGCCAAAATTCTAAATGTTCCGAGAGCAACATTATACGGATGGAAAAAACAATTTATAAATTCCGTTGATGAACATTCAATGCCGGAGAATCGTTCAACTTATGCGCATAACGAGTATTCAAATTTAAAAATATTTTATTTTTAATTTAATTTAATGTTTAAAGGTTTATAAATTGTTATTGTAGCACTTCTGAACGCCCGATGCCCTCGTCTAATGATAATTTGTGGGCCTGGAATTTTGCAAAGAAAAAAAGAACAGAAAGAATGTCGTAAAATATCTTTATTTTGCCCCACGAATAATCTCGATTTAATGCGTTCCATAAGAGTTCGACGAAAAGACTCGAAAATTTGTTGAAGTTCAGACATTTCTTAAAAGCCAAAGTATCATAAAAAATATTTAAATATAAAATGGATTGTAAAAACATTCAAGAATGATAAACGCACCCAAAAGTCCTACAAAAGCACCACTGGCGAGTGCAAATGGACCAGACGGTGCAAATTAGGGATATAATAGAAGAACATTTTTGGGTCCGAAATTCCGGGTTTCGGACATTTTTTTTGGCGTCCGGTTATATCCCTGATTCATACACATCGTATGGTGGTGACCTTATTTATGCGTTGGTCGTTACTTTTAAAAATAAAATTAAAATCAAATGCAGTTTTTTGTTTTATTCTTTTTATTTGTAAATGTGTCACCTTTAATTGTCAAAATTTGGGCGGTTAATGAACACGGAAAAATTTGACCTACTTTTGATAAATATATGGGAAAAGATGGGGCGAAGATGACCATGAATTATGTAGACATTGGCGTTCTCGACTTTTAATAATCACTGACGCGTTTTTCGGGCGACGGTTACCCTTTGGATGCCGAAAGGCATGCCGTTTGAATTAGACAACGATTCGAATTGCCGAACAAGCTGAGACTGCGCTTAAGAGCTTATAAAGAATCATACTATTTTAATAAATTTTATGAATACTATTTTGACGGCATTTAACTTTATTTGATAAAATATAAATGCCGTGAATTTATTCAAAACTAAAAACAAATGTGAGGTTAGATAAAATAAGTGTTTTGGCGCAGCGGCGGTAAAGCTTTATGTTAAGCCAATCAACAATCGGACAAATCCTCAGCGGATCTGGACGCATCGAACTGACACGCGCGTCCCACGTCACGTTTGTTGGCCCGGTGCATTAACAAACCACATCCACATCAAAAAAAGTAACCCGCAATTGATGGCCATTCATCCAATCGCAAAGGATATAACAAAATGGCAGGCAACCACACCTACCGCGCAACCCTGGAGTACGACCCCTCCCGGGACATGGCCACAAACAACGACCAGGCCATGGTCAAATTCAACAGCGCGATTACGGTCCACGACCACGGCACGGCCGTGGCGAATATCCACATTGCAATCCGGAATCTTAACACCGCCAACAACAACAAGAAAAAAGAGTTTTCGAACAACGTAACTAAACACCGCAAACCGTCTGCACATCAAACCTACCCTGGTCAACCAGCCAGGATTTCGCGACCAACAATGGAAAATCACCAAAAAACCACGCGGATCGACAAACGGCAAACCGCCAGCAAGCAGATCGCCTTCCTCATCAGGTTTGGATCCGACAAAGACAAAGCATCCACAAAGAACGGAGGACTAACACAATTTAAAGTATGCCCACTGAACTACGCAGGCACCCTCTCACACCCATCTCAAAGCCGCATCACAAATGCATTACATTTAATTTTAACGTGAATGCTTAAAACATGCCATGGCATGTTTAAAAATCGATTGGTGCAATTTTTACATTAATATGAATTATATTTATTAGCATTGACATACACATTCAACGATAAAAATTAACAGTGAAGTAAAAAAATTAATATTTTTTTAGCAAGCGGTGGGTAATTACCTAAATAGGAATAAAACAATTAATATAATTTTTTACTACAATAATTCTTTCAGAGCCAATAATTACACAAGAAAATGAATTTGTTGCTTATATTATTTTTATTTTTAAATGCATTACATTTAATTTTGTCAGTCGATGAAAGACAATTTGAAAAAATTCTACCAACTTTTGATGAAATATATGGGAAAGGATGGGACAAAGATGACCATCAAAAAATAAAAGTGGAAACATCTCCATTAAACTCGGGAGAAAATGCACTAAATGAACAAGCTGATCATGATAACAATATAGATCAGGATGTTGAAGCTTATAATTCCGATTCGACTGATCAGAATCTTACACAGGAAGACCCGGATCGCATTGAGCAAAGTTACGATGAAACAATTGAAGGAATTAATGATAAAAATAAATTCTCTGAGCAAAAAAAACGTGAAATTATTTCCAAATTTCACGCGATGAGAGAAGAATATAAGAAAAAGGGAAAAGTTACAAAAAAAGGGTGGGCTAAAATTGAGGAAAAATTTGGTAAAAAATTGGGCGTCTATCGCGACAAAATTTATAAATAGAAAAAAGAATTTGGCTTAATTCGCAAACATAAAAAGAAATAAAAATGATTTTTATGAAAACAAAAAACGCGAATTTAATGCAAGAATCGGAGAAATCAAAATGTGCCAACCGGGAGAACAGAATGAACTTGCAAAAGATTTGGGAATTTGTGAAAAGACATTTATTCATTGGAAAAAAGAATTTGGACTTCCGATGAAAAGTAAACTTTGAATATTAATTTACAAAATTTTGTTAACAAATTTCTTCCAGCGTTCTCTGAAAGCGGAAAATTGGAATTGATGGAAAAATATTACAAAATTAAACAAAGAAATCTTAAAATTAGTGAAAGTGATATTGGCAACATGCTAAATGTTAKTGCAAAATCACTATATAGATGGAAAAAACAATTTGATCCAATTTTGAATAAAAATTCTGTTGATGAAAATTCGTTGACGGAGAATGRCCCAACTTTTACGGATAACGMGTATTCAAATTTAAAAATGTTTAATATTTTTCTGCAATTAAAAAGGATAAAATATTTAAAAAGATTTATAAATAATTTTTCTTATTGTAGCACTTTTGAACATCCRATGCCCTCGTCTGATGATAATTTATGGGCCTGGAATCTCGCAAAGAAAAAAAGAACAGAAAGAATCGAAGTGGAACACTCCGTAAAGAAATAAAGTCGAAATAATAATAAAAGTTTTTACCTTTATATTTTTTTGATCGAAAATTATTTAGTCAGAAATTTGAAGTTTTACTATCTGAAAATTTAAAAGCTTTAAATATTTGACAATGTCGTAAAATAATTTTATTTTCGCCCCAAATAATCTCGATTTAATGCGTTCCATAAGAGTTCGATGAAAAGACTCGAAATTTTGTTGAAGTTCAGACCTTTCTTAAAATCCAAAGTATTATAAAAAATTTTTAAAATTTAAAATGGATTGTAAAAACATTCAAAAATGATAATTCGCTATTTTATTTTTCAGGGATGCTACTATTAGGTAAGAAANTAAAAAATTTTTAAAATTTAAAATGGATTGTAAAAACATTCAAAAATGATAATTCGCTATTTTATTTTTCAGGGATGCTACTATTAGGTAAGAAAAATTGGAAAATAGGTACCTAAATAGGTGAGAAAATATGCCAAAATAGGTATTAAATAGGTACAAAAACCGTGAAATAGGTACAAAAATAGGTANAAAAATTTTTAGGCACCAAACAAAAAAAGCGATTATAAATAAAAGCATATTTTGGGGTTTTGAGCATTTCGAGCATATTTTGGCATTTTTGACCAAAAATTATGTAAAAATGCGCCTAAACTCACGGGTTTCTCACTGTTTTATTAAAATAAGGAAAATATGGCGGCGCTGAAAAGGACCGCGCCCAAATGGCGCTGGAGCCGAGATGACCAGGGTGGCAATGAGTTGACCTGGTGCTTAAAACTACCGGAATTTTTTCAACTTTCCAAAAATACAAAAATAATACGCAAAATCTACTTATTATACGTTAAAAAGGGGAAACAATTAAGTATTAAGCAAATTAGTGCACTAAAAGTGCCTCCGTGCATATTTAGTAGGGATGTTCGTGACTTGAAATTTACCGAGAACCGAGACTCGAGACCGAGAAATGACCCGGAGACTCGAGACCGAGGTCGAGACCCCAAAAAACCGAGAAATTTCTCGACTCGAGAAMCGAGACCRAGAAATTTCGATTTTTTTAAATTCACTAAAAAAAATTTGATTTTAAGCTCCACAAATTCTCAATGTCGGTTTTTAAGAGTGCATTTTCCGTTTTTTACTGCTATTTTGTTAAGGAATTTTCAAAAATCCAATTTCTTTTTGCGAATTTTGCTTTACTAGGGGGTGGCAAACCCAAATAGGTAAAAATAGTTATAAAGTCCACTCTAGGTGCCTCAGACTGAGCTAAAAATGTATTATTCGTGCTTAACTCAGCGTAAGTTCGCAGAAAAAATAGATTWATGTAAAAGAGCATCCCTGATTATATTGAACTTGAACCAATACCAACTCAACGCCTTCCTTTAGGATAYTTACCTGAGATGTCGGTCGCTATCGCTATCGAGCGATAGTTATCGCGCATTTATCGCCTTTTTTGGCCAAATCTTAGGGGTGAGGCACTGGGACTGTTGGGCCCCCCTCCGGAGAGCCTTTCAGCTCCCCGGAGGTGGCGGCAGTGCTCCCTTTGTTCTTCGGAGAGGGTTTTTAGACGAGGCAATTAACACTCGCTTTATTTGTCTGATTAATGAAAGAATGAAAGCCGATCAACAAGAATATCTCTCAATTTATAAGCATCGGSAAGGGGAGGGGCTTTGATCAACTAATAATGGGAACAAAGGAGATACTAGGGCTAAAGGAGAGAGAGCGAGGTGGTTAGRCAACTTTGGGGAAAGGGAGAGAACGAGAATATGTGAGGGAGGGAGAGTTGGGGGAGAGGTGAGAGCAACACAGCGGCAATCCAACAGCAGACGAAGGGAAAGGGAGGGGGCGGCCAAAGGAATTGTGAAGCGATCATTTGAATGATCACTTTCTCCATCACATCTCC
>MEIZ01000020.1:197412-207827 GCA_001723225.1 Globodera ellingtonae | reverse complement strand
AATTTAGCTTTGTTCGCATTAATTATTGCTCTGAAAACTAAAATTGAGTGGAATCATGATTTTAACAAGAATCAGAATTGGGATTAAATACCGTACAGTTTTTCCTCAATTAGAACCCCCGGGGTGTAATTCGCCACCCCCTCCCACCCTTCCCCAATAATAATGCAAAAAATATTTTGTTTGGCAAATTTATTTAATTATACATTAATCGTTTGAGAAAAATTAAATACTAAACATTTAAAATCTTCAAATCTTAATTTACAATGTCAGCATCCGTTGACCCGGTAAAATTATTTATTTAATTAATTGAATTTCAATTTTTTAAGCTTTACGATCTTTACATGAACACAGGCTTTGTTCCCAGAGAAATTGTTACAACCGGAGTCATTGCTATGATTTGTTGTGTCGGAATTGGCCTAAACTCGTCTCTCGTCTATGTGACCATCAAAACAAAGTAAAAATATTCGAGTTTAAGCCCAAAACTAAAATAAATGCGTTTTATTCTCTTGCCGGTTTCTTTGTGACTTTCTCGGTACTCATCAATCTTCAAAAGCCACAAAATAATGTATATAACAGCCACTAATAGAATTATTCAACCAATTTTTTTAATAAAAAACAGAATACAAATTTTGAAATTAAAAAAAAAATTATTATCGAAAATGCAAAAACAACCCGAAACCGACCAAACCGGGCTGAATTATTTTCGTGACTSATAACGTCTGGCACCAATCTTGCTAGTCGTATTTCGATCAGACTTTGTAATGCAAAAACTGTTAACACTTATCCGATCAGATCACTCCATTCGCCTTGCATGATTCTGGTCGCTTTGTATGCATTTTTTGCCTCATTTCTCCTTTTTGGAAATTGCGTCAAATTCCTCATTTTTGTKTTTGGAATTAATTACATCAAACTGCGGACATGCTATTTTATACAATTTGTTCCCCTAATTGGCACAGCAATTGCTTTGCCGCTTCAGTTATGCATTGGATTCGACCGTCTGATCGGAGTTATCTTTCCAATATGGTGATAAAGCTTATAATTAGTATAATAATTTTGTATTAAATATTTTCTTAAGGTACAAAGCAAATGGAAAAAACGTCGCTTTTAAATTTGCCATTGGCATTTGTTGCATTAGATCGATATTAAATGAGTTCAATGCCTATATTGGAAGCTCCGCTCATTGGGAAAAGTTAGCATTTTTGTAAAAATTATTAAAAAAATTAATTTTTAGACCGGTGATGTGCATACTTGGTGATCCCAGCCAACTACCCGAAAACCAATATTTCTTTAATCTTAGCGCATTAATTATATATTGTGGCGAATTTTTATGTTACACGCTGATTTTGCTGGTTATGAGGCACCGAAAAACATCGAGTTTTTATATTTTGTTCAACAAATATTTTAGTTTTTTGCATTTAGTCCCGGAAAAGGTGAAAAAGTTAACAATTTCGCTGAGTGTTCTGATGTCGATTGGTCTGATATGCTATATATTGGTTGGCTACAATAGTTTTTATTCATTTTTGAACCCTTTTTAAGAATGTTATCTTTTTTAATGTCATAATGCCTGTACTCAATTTAAATGCATTTACAATTGAATATTTTGTTTTACCAATTTGTTTTGTCTTGCAATCGATGGCATACGGAAGCAGTGCSCCGGTTCTCTACTTTTGCAAGTAAAGATTTTATATAATTTTAAAACAATTATTTTATTTGTTCAAAATGTAATTTTAATACGTATTTTCAGTGCCCAATATCGCAGGTCTTTTCGCACTCAATTTGGTCATCAAGTAAACCAAGTCGCAGCTATCCAGCCAATAATTTAACAATAAATCCATGACACATGAATAAATTAAAARTATTGTTACCGAAAATCACAACCTTCTGAAAATTCACTCTGGTGGTCATTTTACCCTCTAAGCATGATACATATTATTTATTATCCGCGTCATCTTATCATTTGATTTATTCTTAAATCTTTAATTTATTTATAAAGTTCTCAATATTTAGCTGAACATTTTGGAATGAGCAATTCTTTATGGAAACATCACTGAAGGTTAATTTGGTCACCAAGCAAACCAGGGATGGGAATCGCGCCGAAAAAAAAGCGATCGGCGATATCAAACTTCTTAATGCGAACGACGCTCTGCCCTAAAAAAGGCGATAAGGCGATCAAGATTGCGTGATCGCGATCTTTTAAAATTAGCAAAAAACAATTTTTTTTTAAACTGTTGGAACCCATAGGTAAGTTCTCGGCTTTACAGTCTATTCGGAGATAACTTTTAGTCAACTAGAATTATCTCTACTTAATCTTCAAATTGAAGATAGTTGAAATTTAAAAATTCGGGTCGGCCCGTAAACTGAAGCAAAAAGTGGGCAAAAAAATATTTTGAAAATGGCTCTTGAATAATGTAGCATTTTATTCCTATTACATTCGTACACAAATATTTCGACCCTAATTATGCTTTTTCTAATGAAATAATGCGTAAAAAAAGGTCTATGCATTTATTTACTTATATTGAAATTTTATATTAGTTTTCAATTCTTAAAATTACTTAATTTTAAACAGAATTATATTAACAATCGTTGGTTAATTTAATTAAAATACAAATTAGAAATCCAAGTAAGCTTAGGCCTAAGCCGCTCCTGGCTTGGGGTTCGTTAGGCTTAGGCCTAAACCCTAAGCTTAGGATTAGGCTTAAGCCTCGAATCCCAAGCCATGGTGACTCAGGCCTAAACCTAATGAACCCCAAACCAGGGTGACTTAGGTTTAAGCCTAAAAAGAAGAAGCCGATAACCATTTATATTTTGTTAACTAAAATTTTAGAAGAATCATAGTGTTTTACATTTTTGCCTTAACTTTTTTGTGCCTTCCAATCGATTAATTTAAATTCGGAGATAAGGTTTTGCTAAACGAGATTAATGACTTTTAATTTGAAGGATGTCAAAATAAAAAATCCCACTCAAGCCGGAAGCTGGTGTAAAAAGTGTGCGAAAATATATTTTAATAAAATGGCATTCAATAACGTGTCATTTTTGTTTTCTACTGCTTATACATTAATATGTACACATATATTATCGATCCCACTTAATCTTTTTCCAATTAAACAGCAGTTAAAATATTTAAGATCAGTTTAAGCAATATTTATTTAATATAGTTTTAATTCAATTAAAATTAATCAAATTATATGATTTCTTTACTCCGATAATACTTCCAGAGCCAATATTTACACAAGAAAATGAATTTGTTGCTTATAATATTAATATTTTTAAAGGCAGCACATTTAATTTTGTCTGTCAACGAACCAAAAGATGGAAAAATTCGACCAACTTTTGATGAAATATATGGGAAAGGATGGGACGAAGATGACCATCAACAAATAAAAGTGGAAACATCGCCGTTAAACTCGGGAGAAAATTCACTAAATGAACAAACTGATCATGATGACAACATAGATCAGGATGTTGACTCTGAGAAAGAAAAACGAGAAGTTATTTCCAAATTTCGCGCGATGAGAGAAGAATATAAGAAAAAAGGAAATGTTACAAAAAAAGAAAGGGCTAAAATTGAGCGTAAAATTGGAAACAAATTGGGAGTCTATCGCAACAAAATTTATAAATGGAAAAAAGAATTTGGCTTAAGCCGCAAAATAAAAATAAACAAAAAAAGTTTTTATGAGGAGAAAAAGCGCGAATTTATTGAGCGAATTGATGAAATCAAAATGAGTCAATTTGGGGAACAGAATAAACTTATTAAACTATTGGGCATTTCTAAAGACACATTTTATAGTTGGAAAAAAGAGTTTGGACTTCCCGTCAATTGTAAACATTTAATATTAATTTACTAATTTTGTTAACAAATTTCTTCCAGCGTTTTCTGAATGCGAAAAAGTGAAATTAATGGGAAAATATTRCAAAATTAAGCAAAGAAATCCTAAAATTAGTGAAAGTGATATTGCCAATATTTTAAATATTCCGAGAACAACATTATACGGATGGAAAAAAAAATTTATAAATTCTGTTGATGAACATTCATTGCCGGAGAATTGCTCAACTTATACGGATAACGAGTATTCAAATTTAAAAATATTTAATTTTTTTATTAAATTTAATGTTTAAAGGATTATAAATTGTTATTGTAGCACTTCTGAACGTCCGATGCCCTCGTCGGATAATAATTTGTGGGCCTGGAATTTCACAAAGAAAAAAAGAACAGAAAGAATAGAAGTGAACAACCCGTGAAGAAATAAAAATAAAATGATAGTATACAAATCACAAATGACAGATGCGCTCTTCATTTGGTTACACAGAAAAAAACGTCATTCAGAAAACCTATAAAATATTTTTTTCTGTTGATTTTTTTTACATATTTAGGCACACTTTCCTAACTGAACTTTAAATTCTCAATTTTTTATTTTCTATTGACGAATTCGTGATCAGTGTATCAAATAACCCGTTTGCAGACTTTTTAGAATAAACTTTTTTTCAAAAATTTTAACCAAACGGGCCCCATGGGCTTTTGACCAAAGCAATTGTGCAATCGTTTACGTTATATGAGTTATATTAATTAATATTGATAAGCATATTCAACCATAAAAATTAACATAATTTTATTAATAATAAAAATAAAGTAAATATTTTTTTATCTTGGTGACATATTAATTTTTATTATGAAATATTAGCAAATGGTGGGTAATTAAATTGAAATAAAACAATTTATTGATTTCTTTACTCCATTTGACGGTTAATGTTCAAAAAATGCCGTGGCTTGTTTATCGATTGGTGCAATAAAATTATATTTATTAGCATTGACATGCACATTCAACCATAAAAATTAATATAATTTTATTAAAGTAAACAAAAAAATTTTTATTTTTTTTGGTGACATATTATTAATATTTTTATAAAATATTTAGCAATCGGTGGGTAATTAAATTGAAATAAAACAAAACATTAATTCTTTCAGAGCCAATAATTAAAGAAAATGAATTTGTTGCTTATATTATTTTTATTTTTAAATGGATTACTTTCAGTTTTATCGGTCAATGAAAAGCAATTTAAAGAATTTCTACCAACTTTTGATGAAATATATGGGAAAGGATGGGACGAARATGACCATCAAAAAATAAAAGTGGAAACATCGCCGTTAAACTCGGGAGAAAATAAAATGCACTAAATGAACAAGCTGATCATGATGACAATATAGATCAGGATGTTGAAGCTTATAATTCGGATTCGACTGATCAGAATCTTACACAGGAAAACCCGGATCGCATTGATCAAAGTGATGATGAAATAATTGAACGAACTAATGATGAAAATGAATTCTCTGAGCAAGAAAAACGAGAAATTATTTCCAAATTTCACGCGATGAGAGAAAAAGTAAATAAAAAAGGAAAATTTCCAGCAACAGAAAAAGTTAAAATTGAGCGTAAAATTGGAACCAAATTGGGAGTCAATCGCGACAAAATTTATCAATGGAAAAAAGAATTTGGCTTAAGTCGCAAAATAAAAAGAAATACAAAATTTTTTATGAAAAGAAAAAGCGCGAATTTATTGCAAGAAATGATGCGATCAAAGTGCCAACCGGGAGAAAAGAATGAACTTGCAAAAGATTTGGGAATTTGTGAAAGAACATTATTTACTTGGAAAAAAGAATTTGGACTTCGTGTCAAATGTAAAATATGCTAAATATTAGTGCAAAATCACTATATAAATGGAAAAAACAATTTGATCCAATTTTGAATCAAAATTTTGTTGATGAAAATTCGTTGACGGAGAATGGCMCAACTTTCACGGATAACGCGTATTCAAATTTAAAAATGCTTAAATTTTTCTGCAATTAAAAARGATAAAATAATTTAAAAAGATTTATAAATAAATTTTTCTTATTGTAGCACTTTTGAACATCCGATGGCCTCGTCTGATGATAATTTATGGGCCTTGAATCTAACAAAGAAAAAAAGAACAGAAAGAATCGAAGTGAACACACCGGTGAAGAATTAAAGTCGAAATAATAATTAAAGTTTTTACCTTTATTTTTTTTGATCTAGAATTATTGTTAGCCAGCAATTTGAAATCCTAACTAATTTGAAAATTTAAAACTTTTAAATATTTGACATTGTCGTAAAATATCTTTATTTTGGCACCGAATAATCTCGATTTAGCGWTCCATAAGATTTCAACGAGAAGACTCGAAGTTCAGAATTCTAACATTTCTTAAAATCCAAAGTATCATAAAAAAATATTTAAAATATAAAATGAATTGTAAAAACATTCAAAAATGATAGTTTATGGCTTGTCTCCACATTTGTGCCGGTACATCTGCTGATTCGAATGCATCAATCAGCATTTTGATTTATACAGTATCCATTTCCGAAAATGCGCAAATTTGTTGCCAGTGGGGGTATTGCCGCCGGCACTAGATGCCGTTTGTCTCGCGCACCGGACATTGACCAAGTGTCATCTAGTGGTAAATACAATTGCGAGAGCGGGAATTTCAAAATTTAATGCGATAGCAATATGCGATCGGCGATAAACCCATTTTCCAATGCGATAGCGATATGCGATAGGCGATATGCCCAAAAAGGCGATAAATGCGATAACTATCGCGCGATAGCGATATCGACATTCCTGATACTTACTACATTGTCCATACTGTGGAGCATTTAATGGGGGTAGTAGCTTTTGTTCATTATTAAATTTTCACGCTCGAATGTTTTGTTGAGCCCTTCTTGTCGAAGTGTAATGCTGTTTTTATCTTAAAGTGTGCCACTGATTWTTACATACATGGCAATATTTATGTTCATTAACGGTAAAGAATTATTTTTTTTATTAGGCCTAAGCCTAACGAATACTAGCTTTTGAAAGCCTATACTTTTATATCTATGGACAACTGAGTCCCCACTGAAAAAGCCACTTCAGTCCCAGCGTCATAACTTGCTGCAAAGTGGTTTCCGCCGCAAAATTTTTTGCAGATTCGTGATCAGCTCAATGGCGGAATTGATTGGTATATGATTCGAGCGAAAACATTTTACACCGGTAAACGAGATTTTTTCCTCTAGCATTTTCCAAAGCACCTTTTTGCATTGATATTTTGTACTGTTAGGCCCAACATAACGGCAGCGGATTCACTCTATTGTCTATAGCAAAATAAATTGAGAAAAAAGGCACGACGACAAAAAGTCCGACGACCATAATGAAAATAATTGAATGGTAAAACCGTGTACAAGCTAAACTCTTCAAATTTTAAATTACAATGGCATCATCCGTTGACGCGGTAAAATTATTTATTAATAATTAAAATTTCTATTTTTTTAAGCTTTACGATCTTTTCATGAACAAAGGCTTTGTTCCCAGAGAAATTGTTACAACCGGAATCGTTGCTATGATTTGTTGTGTCGGAATTGGCCTAAACTCGTCTCTCGTCTATGTGACCATCAAAACAAAGTAAAAAAATATTCGATTTTAACCTTACTTGTTCAGAATGCCAACTTTTGATTTTTACCGGGACCATTTATACACTGGAGCTTGAATAAGCGGGACTAAATTTCAGTCCCAGAAAGGACATTTCAGTAATGGTCCCGGTCCCGCTTAACCCTAAAATCATTCTAAAATTTGTCGTTGCTGTTATCAGTTTTTTGGAACTTTCTCAGTAATCATTATCAATCTCCAAAAGCCACAAACTAACGGATTATAAAACAGCCACTTGTAAAAGGCTTCGGATTTATGAAATACGAAATGCCAAATTTTGAAATTTGCTTTTTATATCTCGATCAAACTTTGTAAGAAAACCGGTTAAAACTTATCCGATCAGATCACTCCATTCGCCATGCAAAATTCTGGTCGCTTTGTATGCATTTTTTGCCTCATTTCTCCTTTTTGGAAATTGCGTCAAATTCGTCATTTTTGCGTTTGGAATTAATTACATCACACTGCGGACGTGCTATTATATACAAATTATTCCCCTAATTGGCTCAGCAATTACTTTGACGCTTCAGCTATGCATTGGATTCGACCGTCTGACCGGAGTTATCTTTCCAATATGGTGATAAAACTTATAATTTACTATAATATATTATTAATTTTGTATTAATATATTTTCTTAAGGTATAAAGCAAATGGGAAAAACATCACTTTTAAATTTATCATTGGCATTTGTTGCATTAGATCGATATTAAATGGGTTCAATGCCTATATTGGAAGCTCCGCGCATTGGGAAAAGTTAGCATTTTTTTAAAAATTAATTTAAAACAAATAATTTTTAGACCGGTGATGTGCTTACTTGGCGATCCCACCCAACAACCCGAAAATTATTATTTCATTAATATTAGCGCATTAGTTATATATTGTTGCGAATTTTTATGTTACACACTGATGTTGTTGATCATTTGGCGCCGAGAAGCATCGAGTTTTTATATTTTGTTGAACAAATATTTTTTATCTTTTGCATTTAGTCCCGGAAAATGTGAAAAAGTTAACATTTTCGCTGAGTGTTCTGATGTCGATTGGTCTGATATGCTATATATTGGTTGGTTAACAAATAATTATATTCTTTATTTATTTTTAAACCCTTTTTTAAGAATTTTTTCTTCTCAAATGTTATAATACCGTTACTCAATTTGGATGCATTTACAAATGAATATTTTGTTTTCCCAATAACTCTTGCCATACAATCGATGGCATACGGAAGCAGTGCTCCGGTTCTCTACTTTTGCAAGTAAARATTTTTTTAAATGATTTTTAAAACAATTATTTTATTTATTCAAAATGTTAATTTAATGCGTATTTTTAGTGCCCAATATCGCAGGGCTTTTTTCACTCAATTTGGCCATCAAGCAAACCAAGTCGCATCTATCCAGCCAATAATATAACAATAAATCCATGCACCTGAATAATTTTAAAAAACGAATTTTTCAGATTTAAAATAAATAAAAACAAAAAAAAATACAACCGGAAATCACAACCTTCCGAATTGTTAAGTTTAATGAATTTTAAATCCATTCTGATGGCCATTTTACCCTCTGAGCATGATATATATTACCTATTATCCGTCATCTTTCATTAAATTATTCTTAAATCTTCAATTTATGTATAAAAGTTCTCTGCATAATGAATTTTTTTTAACAACTGATTTTCTCAAAAAATTACTAAGCTTTATCACCAGAATGGAAAGATAACTCCGATCAGACGGTCGAGTCCAATGCATAGCTGAAGCGTCGAAACAATTGTTGAGCCAATTAGGGGAACAATTTGTATAAAATACAGTGTGATGTAATTAATTCCAAACACAAAAATGACAAATTTGACGCAATTTCCAAAAAGGAGAAATAAAGCAAAAAATGCATACAAAGCGATCAGAACTTGGCAAGACGAATGGAGTGATCTGATCGGATAAATGTTAGCCATTTTTCTTACAAATTTTGATTGAGATACGACTAGCAAATTTCAAAATTTGGCATTTTGTTTTTCATAAAACACATTGGTTCTAATAAGGGCATTCCAAAGCCTTGCTGGCTAGAACTCGAATATTTTTTACTTTGTTTTGATGGTCACATAGACGAGAGACGAGTTTAGGCCAATTCCGACACAACAAATCATAGCAATGATTCCAGTTGTAATAATTTCAATTGGAACAAAGCCTTTGTTCATGTAAMGATCGTAAAGCTTAAAAATAGAAATTTCAATTAATTAAACAAATAATAATTAACCGGATCACGGATGATGCCATTGTAATTGAGATTTATTATGCTTAATGTACAATTAAATATAATTTCCAAACAAATAAGGATTTTTGAATAATGAATGGCTACATTTTTACTATTATTTGCCCTTGACAAACAAGCCTACACAGTTGCTATGTAGAAACATTTGCATTATTAGACTATAATTAAATTAACCTTTCATGAGTGCTATGATGAAAAACATATTTCTGAATGCTATAATTTAAATTGCTTATTCGTTGAATAAACGGCATCATTTCAAAATCCCACCACCCCGCGCTTGTCAGACTTCTTCCTCCGCCCTCTCAGCAGTGTTGGCCCCAGAATCCCGCCCCAAATTTCTCGCCCGTCAACCCCTTCCCTCCTTCCCTCCCTCCCATCGATATGGCCTTGAAAGATGGGGCGGGTACGTTGAATTTTAGATTTGGCAAAAGGCCAGATAGGGTTTGGGTTTTAATCAGCGCCCCCATCCTCTTATTTTATCACCCCCTCCCTCCATAAACACGTGCCCTATATACTGTTTAGGTGAACTTCACACCGATTTCACCTCTTTTCACCTATTTTGTGTTCACCATTTCACCTATTTATTTACCTTTTCCCATTTGCTTTCACCTTTTTAATATTTATCCGCGCGTTATTCCAAACTAAAGGAACACCTTGGTACCCGTACAAAGGTTAGCCGCCGGGGTATTTACC
>MEIZ01000020.1:174317-194978 GCA_001723225.1 Globodera ellingtonae | reverse complement strand
GATATGGCCTTGAAAATGGGGCGGGTACGTAATTTTAGATTTGGCAAAAGGCCAGATAGGGTTTGGGTTTTAATCAGCGCCCCCATCCTCTTATTTTATCACCCCCTCCCTCCATAAACACGTGCCCTATATAGTTTAGGTGAAATTACACCTGATTTCACCTCTTTTCACCTATTTTGTGTTCACCGTTTTCACCTGTTTAGGTTTCACCTGTTTTCTCCATTTGGGTTTCACCTTTTTAATATTTATCCACGCGTTATTCCAAACTAAAGGAACACCTGGTACCCGTGCAAAAGTTATCCACCGGGGTATTTACCCGACTCGCTACCCTTATTTCGAAAAAAATCATTCTAATAATGCCTTATTTAACATGTCACAAAAATGAAATCGATTGGTAATCTGTCGAAATCTTTGCTGCAAATTTTAAGTGGAGAAAAGTTTGATTGACAGGTGCCGAAATGACCTTGAGAGATGCGAAGTGAAAGTCGAATTAGGAATTGCAAGTGGCTCAATGGGTTTTAGGGGGACCAATTTAATTAAGCTTTTGGTTGGTGGTTTGTGTAATCAGGGCATTTTTTGTAGAAAAACATCCATTAGGCTTGGATCTCGGTTAAATTAATGGATTACTTTGAACTTGTATTTTTCAGTACTAATAGCCTTATTACACTAAGAGCACATAGTATCGTTCAGTGGTCTTTAAAAAAATATTTGCGAAGTAATTCTGTGCAGAAAAATCTCCTCTTTCAAATGATATATCATTTGTATAACACAGATCCAAATTCACAGACTAGATAGGTTTTGTAGACCTCTTGATGGACCTTCACCGGGCGGTTGGGTTGGAAAGGATACTCCTTTATTGTCATCTTTTGTCGTATCGTGTTACTTTGTCATAAATGTTCACTCATTATTTTTTCGTGTGATAGTCGTCTTAATTTGTCTTCCCTTGATCGTCCATTTGTAATACTAGTCATACTTTGTCTTGTAATACTAATAATATGTCATATCATAGTAATATTTTGTCATACCGTGGTATCGTATTGTCATACCCTAGTATCTAGACACCGTTTGACCCTCCTCATGGGTCATCAATCGTTTCGTCATTCGCAACCCTCGGACCCAACCTTTTTTTTAATAGGCATTCACCTTTTGAGATATCCTCTTCTTTTCCGCAAGTCTGAGGTCTTCTGAAACCCTTTCAAGTTCCTGATTATATAAAATTCCTTTTATGTTTTAGCCATTAAGATCTCAATACGATAGGAGGGAGGAGCGGGTGGAGATGTCGTTTTCTTCATAAACGTCTGGCGCTCAGTTGGCTTTTCGGGAGAAGGCAGGGTGGGTGGGCGATTGGCGGGGTGCCGATATGCAAAATTTTAAAAAATGGCCGTGTATCGAAGTTGAAAAATTTGTACCCTGAAAATTTAAAAAGGCAGAAGGACACTCGTCCTTGCCATACAAGGACAAAAGAAAGCTTTGTTAAGAGGCATTCTAAAAAGACAGAAATACGTTAAAAAATTATGATTTTTTGCAAAATCATAATAAGTTTTCGTAACTGCATTTATCAATGAATAAATAATCCGACAATTTGGCTTTCTTTAATCATTTCTTAATTAATGTATCCAATCTCTTTCATGGCGCCCAATCATCCTGAAGCGCAAAATTTGCAGGTGCGCGCGCAGTACTTTTGCAGCCAAACGTTGTACCGGTTGCAGTACCCTTTGTAAAACTTGCACAAATTGGCGCCGGCTTTGTCGGTACAGCTTGAGGATGAAGCTTTGGTAGTTGAAGCGGTTGAAGTCTTTGAGGTGGAACTCGTGCTGGTACTGGTCGAAGTGCTCGTGCTTGTCGATGTAATTGTAGGTCCAGAAGTGCAAAATTTGCATGTTTTTGCGCAGTAAATTTGCAGCACAAACTTGAATCGGTTGCAGAACMCTCTGTAAAACATGCACACTTTGGTGCCAACCCTATCGGTACAACTTGAGGATGAAGGTTTATTGGAGGTTGAAGCTGTTGAAGTTGTCGAGGTAACAATTGATGTACTGGTACTGCTCGAGGTAGGGRTGGTTGAAGAACTTGTACTTGTTGAAGTAGGAGTTATTGATGTACTCGTGCTACTGGTACTGGTCGAAGTTGAAGAACTGCTCGTGCTTGTCGAAGTCGGAGTTGTTGAAGTTGGAGTCGTTGAAGTAATTGTACTGGTTGGCGTTGATGTACTCGTGCTACTCGAGCTTGGGGTTGTTGAAGAACTTGTACTTGTTGAAGTTGGTATTGTTGATGTACTCGTGCTACTGGTACTGGTCAAAGTTGAAGAACTGCTTGGGCTTGTTGAAGTTGGAGTCGTTGAAGCAATTGTACTCGTCGATGAAGARGTTGGAGTTGTTGACATACTTGTAGTGGTTGGCGTTGATGTACTCGTGCTACTCGTGCTGGTCGGAGTTGATGAGGTACTTGTACTAATCGAACTAGAAGTTGGAGTTGTTGACGTACTCGTGCTTGCACTGCTTGATGTAATCGATGTTGGTGTCGTGGATGTACTAATGCTCGTCGTACTCGTTGAAGTCGGAGTTGTAGATGTACATGTTGAAGTTGATGTGGTTGACCCATCCTGGGAAGCAACAAATTCGGTGGATGCAATTAGCACCAAAACGCAGGCCAATTGGTAAAATTGAATTTTGAATTGCATTGCTACCAAAATTTAGATAATTTTAATTGTAATGCTTACKATTTTCATTGTTTATATAGGACTCTGGAATGATTGTTATTATGTAATTCCGGCAAAAAGTGCGTTAATGCTGCCATATGTACTCACAAAAAAGTTTTAATGAAATTTGTTCAGCTTACCAATTGGAATAGTTCGATCATCAAATAAAACAAACATTGAAAAGTCAAATAAATTGTGTGTATTATATTTTCTAAAATTTAAAAACTTTAATGGTTTAGAAAAAACTGGGGAATTAATTTAAAATTTTATTCGACATTTCAAAAATTGTTCAAATGAATAAATCGGTTAGGGTTGGCATGCCTTATAGTCAGTACGCTTCCATAAAATGCCAGTGTATTTACAACCGAAACCGGAAAACCGGTGGTGACGGTTTTTGGTTAGGCCGGTTTTACGACCCCCGGGTTTCGGTTTTGGGTTTTCGGCCAAAAAAGCCGATTTTCGGTTTCGGTTTGGTAAACGACCGTGCACACCCCTAGTAAGAATTCATTCAAAATTCATTTTTAGCGCGCATTTTAATTTAAAAATMTTTGAGAATTTTTTACAAAACTTTTTTGAATGGGGTTGCACAATACTCGACACTGGCTGAACGTCAATCCAGGGAGCGGGCGGCTTTCGCTCAAATTTGAAAAAACCATAAAAAATGATGGCTCTTATGCAGTTTAGGCCCCATAATTAAAAAATAAAAGTATTTAAAAGTCGACAAAAGGGTGTTTCTAGTRGTATCAGGGGGCGTAGAAGCCGATTAATTATTAAATTTTCACGCGCGAATGATTCGTTGAAAATTTATGGCATTTCTTGACAAAAAGTTACTCAAGTGTTATGCTGTAATTGACATTGTTTACGACACAGTGCTAATATTTATGTTCATTCATTGGAAAGATTTAATTTTTTAAACTATTTTCAATTTGCTACGCAAGCATTTCGTTTATTTTTAGATGAAAATTTCACTTTGTTTGTTAATTTTTGCTGAATTAAGTGGGTTCATGATTTTAAGGAGAATCGGAATTGGGATTAACTAATTGRGAGTTTATACGGAAAAAATGAAAAAATGTAGGCAGTAATATATTTTGGTTGAAAAAGTTTAGTTCAATTATTTACATTAAGCATAATAAGAAACAAATTAATTGCTAAAACACTTTACAATCTAAATTTGGAATTTTGATCTTACAATACAATGGCGCCATCCGTTGATCCGGTACTTATTATTTATTTAATTAATTGAAATATTCTATTTTTTAAGTTTTACGATCTTTACATGAACAAAGGCTTTGTTCCCATTGAAATTATTACATCCGGAATCATTGCTATGATTTGTTGTGTCGCAATTGGCCTAACTCGTCTCTTGTCTATGTGACCATCAAAACAACGTAAAAATTTTTCGAGTTTAAGCTCCAGACTAAAATTAGCCTCGTTTCATGAAAATGTTTTTATTAAAGAACTTCCAGTCAAATCTTCATTTTCGAAGGACATTCTTGTAAATATTATAGCCACTTGTAGAAAGGCGCTTTGGAAACGCATTTTCCACCGGATTTTTAATGAAAACCGAATGCCAATTTAAGAAATTTCCCTTAACAAACAAAAATCGAATCCTAACCGAATCTTGATCAAATTTTGTAAGCAAAACGGCTAAGATTTATCCGATCAGATCTCTCCATTCGCCATGCAAAATTCTGGTCGCTTTGTATGCATTTTTTGCCTCATTTCTCCTTTTTGGAAATTGCGTCAAATTCGTCATTTTTGTGTTTGGAATCAATTACATCACACTGCGGACTTATTAATTTTGTATTAATATATTTTCTTAAGGTATAAAGCAAATGGGAAAAACATCACTTTTAAATTTATCATTGGCATTTGTTGCATTAGATCGATATTAAATGGGTTCAATGCCTATATGGAAGCTCCGCGCATTGGGAAAAGTTAGCATTTTTTTAAAAATTAATTTAAAACAAATAATTTTTAGACCGGTGATGTGCATACTTGGCGATACCAGCCAACTACCCGTAAACCAATATTTCTTTAATCTTAGCGCATTAATTATATATTGTGGCGAACATTGACGGACAACACCAATCAGTTCACTGATCTTTGGATTCGACTTAAGACCGGCAGTGACGATCAAATGATAAAAATGGGCGGAACATTGAAAGCTGAACAATTTAGCCATTAATAATCAAAAACTGTTCTTTTCATGTGCCTTTCGATTTCCAACAAAACGGCATGATTTTTGCATGTTTTTCGCGTCGTCACGAACACACGCAACTAGCGAACTCATTTTAAGCTTATTTTTTCTGAGACAATTTTCAATTAAAGACGCTATTTCTTCGCCTGTGTGTTCTTTTTTAATTTCTAGCGTTGCAAGAACATTATTCAGTCGGTCAAAATTATTGTTCACTGTGTGTACTGTCTSGAAATCTACTTGGACTTGTCCAGCCGTCACTCGTAATTGAAAACTGATTATCCCCTACTTGTTCAACAATAGTCTTACGAAGGGACTCAGCCATGCGCGGAATGACTTGAMGAATGTAATGCCTCCGCCCAAAAATCTTCGAATCGTTGTTTTGGTAGATAAAAAAATTGGGTTAAAATAGGAAAACCTGCAATCCGGGATATGCTTTTTTTGTTCTATTTTGCACATCCTCATCATCGAAAAAATTCAACGAACAATTTTGCCGGACTGCTATACGGACTAATTGTTCATCAAGTCCTTGTTGCTGATCCGATTGCCGCTCATTTTGTGCGTAAAATGAAGTCAATTTATTAAACTAAAAATGGATTAAATAACCACAGTAGACATAAACGATCTTACCGTTTTCGTATCATCTTCTTCATAGCTCTTTCGTTCTTCCTCATGTCCTTTAACCTTCAAATCGTCCATTATCTATGATTTATCTTGTGGAAACTCGTTGATGGTCTCCACAAAATGCGCACACGCTAGTGCTTTGTTCGTTGGGGTCGGGGTTGAAGTGGTCGGGATTGGGCCGTGGAGGAATGAATTAACGCCAAGATTTCAACAATTTTTTATCTCAAACTTGGGTAATTAAACCGGGGAAATACGGAACAAAAATTGAAAGTGATCACTGCGGATTTAAGTGATCACATCGTTAATGGATGAGGAAGTGATTGGTGAGAAATTTGAATAAAAATGCCCATGAAATTGGATGAATCAAAGGACCCCAAAATTTGATATTTTGTTGGATAAACAGAACCAAAAAAGAGGGGATGAACAGGAGGGACGGGATTTTATGGTGAAGAGCACAAATTGATTGGGTAAGAGGGGGTATAGGAATATTTTGTGGTGGCTGACGGCAACATTGCCCCAATGTGAACGAAATGAAAGGAAATGAATGTGGTGAGGAACAACGGGTTTATAAAGGGGCCAAAATTGTTTACCAGACGGTGGGGTGAGTTGGGCAATTGACTGACATGTTTGATCAGTTGGGGGAGATAAGAGTGAAAATGTGCATGAAATGGGCAAAATGGGGTGACTTTACGAACAATTTGGCTTTCTTATCAAAAATGTGCACATTTGTGCAAACAATGGAAATTGGGCCACAAATTGGGGTTAAATCGAAACTTTCGATTTTTCGGATTTTTACGACTAAATTCGACATTCCCACGGCGAATGGCTCGTCCGTAGATTGGGCTCATCCTTCATTCTTTTTGATCGGACGGGCCCGTCTCGTCAGTCATGGGCCGCCAGTCTTCTGGTTTTGCCGAATGGGGTGTCCCTTGTCCAATCGGCGTCGCTCTGCGTTCGTTGTCGAAAGTGTGCCGTTCGGCCGATGACGTCCAGGCGTATTGGCGGTGTTGTTGTTTCCTCGCGTAAGGTGATTTGTTTTGGCGCTCTTCTCAGTTCGCGTAGGAGACTGTCCTCTTCCATGTGAAGCCGAGGAAGTCTTGCCGTTTCGTTTTCAACCGGATGTTGTTGTTGTTGTCGCCGCACTCCCAATAGGCTTAGAACCGTAATCCATATGGGATTAAGGAGGTAGGCAATCAAACACGGTAAGACAAGGTCGCGTAGCATAAGGAAGGTTGAGTAGGCGCATGCCAATTTAATCCACCAGTCGACGAAGGAGTTGAGGATGTCCTTGAACCACCGCATTGTCCAGCCTTCGAGGCCTCCGGGTAAAGCTCCGAGGGCGTCGGCACGTGCGGTCGAATGTTGTTGCAGTTTTTCTTTGAAGCTTTCAAGAGCTGCAAATTCTCTTATGTGCGGGAAACGCGTCGAGTCTGTGCCGTTGTCGAGTTGCCATTGGTGGAAGATCAGTGGATGAAGTTCCAGGTCACTGCTCGATTGGTTGATGACTGTCTCGTAAAGGTCGTGAACGGTGTTTGGTTCAAGTCGTCGCGCAATGCCAGTGTGAGCGTCGATTTGTAGCCAAATGTTGGAGTGCAACTTGAGGTAGTGAAATCGGTAGTGGGTGCAGCTGACCGTCGTTGCATTGAAGGAGATGACTCGTAGTTCGGGGTCCAGGAAAGCGTCCATTGTTGATTCCGGGAGATGGACGGTAATCGGGATGTACTCCATGCACGTTTTGAGCGGCCGATAGCTGATGTCGGTGAGTTTGATGTCGACGCATTGAAAGACCTCCATCGTAGACTCTCCCACCCAACGAGCCTGTAGATTTTGTCGCTGGAGTAGCTTTCGAGCTTGAAGAGTTGGGTTTGCAGCGCGGAAGTTTCGTTGACATTCTCGCAGAAAAAGTTGGGCCAAGGCCATGTTTGTTGCCATCTGCGATGCAGACAATTGCGCAGCGAGCTGTTCAGGCCGTACATTTCGTTTCGTCCTTTCGGGTTGCGTTGTCATGATGGCCTCGAACTGCTCTCGTTTGATGCCAAAGCTTTGCTCGGAGAGTACGATGTGGGTGCCGTCACAGGCAAGGAGTTCGGGGGCGTTTTGCATGAAAGTCAGAGCCTTTTGTCGGTCCTTGGAGATCCAGGTCGCCGTTGTTTCGCCGAATGCAGGCGTGAATTCTCCGTCGATGCTTTCGGCCAGTCGTAGTCGCATCGATCGCATTGCTGATTTGGACAATTTGGTGTCCAAATCAAACTTGTGTTGTCCGGCAGTTGACAGAATCCAGAGGAGTAGATGCAGTTTCGAACTTGATGGATGGGCGACAGGAGTTCCAGATTATGCCGCTTTACAAAGAGTGAGGCACGCTGGGCGAAACAGTTCGTGGCCGAACTGCTTTGACGTCCTTTGAAGAGTCCGGCGAACGCGCCGGGAAATTCCACTTCCACATTGTCGGAAGTTGCCCAAACTTAATCGCCTTGATGAATCATCTCGGTTTTGGCGGTGGAGCAGACTTGTTGTCGCGCCATCAGTGCACAAGTTCGTTCGTTGACTGGTGGGAATTCCTTTTCGATGTCCACAAAATGATCTCCAAAGAGATTGGTGTAGTACGTCTCCGTTGTGCGTTTGATCGCGCAGTGCCAGGCGGACGTGATCTCTTCCGGTTTGTTGATTCGAACGTAGAGGTCGATTCGCAACGGGTGCCACTGCATTTCCAAACTTGGCGGAGGTTTACAGAAAGCGGATTTGTCGCTCCCCATAATTTGCCACAGAGAGCTCCCTCGGTCCGTGCACCAGAATACGTTGTCACCGTTGGCGTTGATGATCCGGCGATCGGACGGTGCCGGATTGGTCGTTGCAGCCGCTCGTTGCGCTTTCAGTGGCAGAGCGTAGGGACGCCTTGTTGTGGTCGTTGTAGAACGAGTTGTTGGTCGAATTCGTTGGGTTGTTGCGATTGGGCTCTTTGTTGTTGTCAGAGGCGGTTTCCAAGTTGTT
This sequence comes from Globodera ellingtonae, assembly GCA_001723225.1. NCBI lineage: Eukaryota > Metazoa > Nematoda > Chromadorea > Rhabditida > Heteroderidae > Globodera > Globodera ellingtonae. The sequence continues at coordinate 186,471 of MEIZ01000020.1, read as the reverse complement.
GTCGGAATCGTTTGAGTTGATTGAACCCATTGTTGCCTTGCCGTTTGAGTTGTTCGGACTTGTTGTGTCGTGGGTGGGTCCGTAGGTGTCGGCTGGGTGGTAGTCCAACTTGGTTGAGTCGTGTGGACGGGAAAGGTGATTGGTGGGATAGAAGTTGCGTAGAATGCGCGGACTTTATCCACATAACGTTGCCCTGCTGGCGTTAAAGTTGGGGCCGGAGTCCGACGTTCTCGACTCAAAAAAGGGTCAAAGATGTTGTTGTGCCATATTCCAACTCCTCCAAATCGTTTGGGCCGGCTGGTGTCGCCGTTGACGCTTTGGCCAGCAAGCAAACATAAGATGCTGAGGAACAGTAACGAGTTCACTGATTGCCGTGCCCTCGACGATCTTTGTGATGATTGGCCAGACGACGTTGTTGGTTCTTGGTCGAGTTCGATTGGCTGCTCGATTTGCTGTTTGATCCGAGCGGCAATTTTTGCGGCTTCGCCGACTGCTCCATTGAAGACAAAGAATCCGGCGTGTAACATTTTTGTCAGGTCGTAGCACATCTTCTTGTTTGGTATCCATTGATCGTTCTCCTTCTTGCTTAAGATTAAGGTGGTGTCGATGTCGCTGTTTTTGAACCGATGAAGCTGCGGGGCAACGTGTGGTGCAATATCGTCCTCAGGTGTTTGATAGCCGAAGATTATGTGCTTCACCTTTGGACCTGGGATGAATCGGAGGGTGTCGCCCAAAAAATGGGTGAAGTGTTTGGCGTCTTGAAAGGATGGTTTGAAGAACTCGGCGATGTTGTCACCGATTAAGACGGTCGTGCAATTGTAGTTCAGGTAGTTCTGGAATTGCGCTTGGGTGCGCATCTTTATGAAGACTTCATTCGCCCTCATATTAAGTCGTTCGATCCATTCCGTGTAGTCTGTCTGTCGATGACCTGTCGGCAGAATTTTGCTGAACTTGGCTGGCTGAAGTGCCGATTGTTGATAGAGTAATCCAAATTGATCGCAGGATTGTCTCCACACGTCGAATGCGTTGGCGATGTACTGGTCATGTCCAATCGATCGCCCTTTTTGATGCACTTGTTGCTCGAAGAATTTCCGGGCTGTCAGTTGAATGGGTTCGTTGCTCATTAAATAACGCTCGTGCACTGCCCAGAGTTCGTAGGACGACAGATTTGAACTGCGGCAAACCCAGCTGAAAAGCATTGTTTCAAAGAGTGACCGCGCCGTACAGTTTGCAAATTCGGCTAGGGAGTCACGTTGAGCCGCGATGAGTCCGTATGTTGCTGATTTGGCGCACGTTGTGTGCGTGTCGTCACAAGGGGTGAACAGGTTGAAGTTGATGAAGCTGTCAGGTTTGAGGACGGGCATTCGATATTCTTCAATTTTTGGCGAGTTTGATCGGTACTGCAGCGGGGGTGGAGTCTGACCCGCCCGTTGCGTGATGAATTGCGTGTCGTCCTGTTCTTCAACAGGTTTGTCGGGTTGGCTTTCGACCACGATGATTTCTGCTTCGCCTTCGGGCACTTGTTGCCTAAACGCCAATTGATCTGGCGTGATGTCAGTGTAATGGCTTTCGTTGGCAAATTTGAAGGTCCCAAATGGCTTTTTGCCTCCGTAGAGTTGAGATGCTTGGAGTTGTTTGCCATCTTTGACGTTGTGGAGTAGCCATTTGCCTTGTTCTTCGAGTTCATGAAGGTCTTTGAGTATGAGCTTCTCTCTTCGCCAAGTTGCTTCCCAATTCTCGGCGCCATATATGCGGATGCAGTAGTCGCGCAGAAGTTCGCCCTCGGTGGGCCAGTCCTCTGTCGGACGTCGTCGTTGAGTGATGTCCATTCTCTTTCTTCGGCTGATAAAGTCTCGATCGGCAAAGTTGTTTTGGACCTTAGGGTCTGTCCGTTGTTCGGGAGGGACCGGTAGTCCCATGCGGTCGGTGTCGAACTGGTTCCGAAGTTCTTCCCAAGCGTCTTCGTTTTCTTTTCGCTTCTTAGTGCGCAGCTCGTCGTAGACTGTGCGTTCCGTTTGCACGTTGCCGGTTTCAGGTTGAATTGCCGTTGATGTCTTCAACGCGGCAATTTTGCTTTGAAGCTGTTTTGAAGGTCGAAGTTGTGTTTTTTCTTGAGCTTGCTTTGCCAGTGCTTGCTGGTGTTGGATTTGTTGATACCGTGGCGCTTTCTCTAGCGCCCGGCTTTGTTTGATGGCTTCAGTTGTTGCTGAACTGCCTCCTTGTTGCTCAGATATGGCCTGGAACAGCATTCGAAGGCCCGAGTCGCCGAGTTGTTTGCGTTTTTGATGTTTTCCTTGGAGTGGACTTTGTTGCTGGCCGATGGGGCGTAAGAGCGCGGATCGTCGTTTTTTGATGTTGAAATTGGGATCAAAGTCGATCAGTTGATCGGTCACTTGAACGATTGGTTGCCGAGGTTTAACTGAGCTGACGTCGGACGGAAGTGCCGGTTCAATGATGGCCAGACCTTCCTCGTCTGAGCTGTAGTCGAGGACGAGGTCGTCGAGGTTATCTTGAGCCATGGTTGGTGCGATGAGTGCGTTGACCTGATCCGCTGTGAAATCTTTAGTCAATTCCAAATTATAAATTTGATTGACAGTTCGAATTTTTTGTTTGCCATTTAGGTTTAGCAAAACCGTTCGTGCTTTTCCGTCTTTTCCGAATTGGACACTTTCAATTTTTCCCAAAGCCCATAAGGATCGGGGGAGTTGATCGTCCTCGACGATCACTACATCCCCTTCTGCTGGAGATTGATGTCCCGTCGGAGTTTGGTAGCGGTCGCGTTCCCGTAGTGAAAGGAGATAGTCGGTTCTCCAAGCGTGCCAAAACTTGTTCAATCGCAAATTTGCATTGCTCAACATTCGTGTTAAGTGGTCACGATTGGTTGGAGTCGGGACATAATCGGGATCGTTGAAGTCTTCCTCGAGCAGGGGGAAGTTGGTTTCCACCTGTCCGTACGGGATCAGAAAGTGAACAGGCCGAAGTGCCGTGTAGGTCGGGTCGTCATCGGATTCAAAAGTGATCGGCCGATGGTTGACAATCGCTTCAATCTCGCAGATTAGCGTGCCGAACTCATCAAGAGTGAGTAGATTCCGACCGACGCTTCTGCGAAGCGCATTTTTTGTGATGCCGATGAGTCTTTCCCACGTCCCGCCTTTCCAGGGGGCGTGGGAAGTGTTAAAGATCCAATTGACCCCTTGTTGGGCCAAGTTTTGTTGACTGTGCGCGGGTAATAACGTGTCGGTCCAGGCTTCTCGAATGACCTTCGAACCAGCTACGAAGTTTGTGCCCTGGTCAGACATGATGAGTGATGGGACGCCTCTGCGTGCCGTGAATCGTCGAAAGGTTCTGAGGAAGGCTTCAGCTGAGTAGTCTTCAGCAACTTCCAGATGAATTGCGCGGATGACGAGACAAGTGAAGAGGGCCACGTAAATCTTTACGGTTTCTTGGCCTTGCCGGACTTTGAGAGGTCCGAAGTAATCGACCCCCGTATGAAGAAAGGGGCGAGCTTCGTTGACTCGTTCTTTGGGCAAGTCTGGTGCCTGAGGATAGGCGTAAGGTTTCAATCGCTCGAGTCGGCATTCCAAGCATCCGTAGCGAGGGGAGTCGATGATGTGTTTGACAGTTTTTCGTCCGCGTGGAATCCAGAATTTTTCTCGGATTTTAGACAACAATATCCTTGCGCCGCAGTGGTTGAATGCCTTGTCGTAGTGTCTGACGATCAGTTTCGTTATCCAGCTTTCTGGCGGGAGGTAGATCGCGTATTTGACTTCGTTGTGGAGATCGGCAGCTTGACCAATTCGGCCTCCACATCGCCAAACTTCATGTCCCTTGAAGAGACGGAGGTCTCGTCTGAGAGCTTCTGTTGGTGGGTAGGCTTTCTGTGTTTCACGGAAAAGCCATTCTTCCGCGCGCTCAAGTTCGTTGGGCGTCAAAGGACCAGTCGTTGGAGTTTTCCTCGGATTTTTTCCGGAGTCGGTTAACGAGAGTCGGTAGAGGGGGTACTGCTTGGCCTTGAAGTTGGTTGCTATGATCAATGTCATAATGAATCGGAGTGCGTAGGCCACTGCTGCCTTGAGGCGATTCCAATTGGAGAAACGTTCGACTTTGATCACTGGCTGGTAGGTCAATGCTTCGATTTCTGCTTGGACAGCAAAGCTCATTTGAACGTCGGGAAGTTCTTCTACTTCCTTGATTTCTTCGCCTGGGTTGTAAGTTGCATTTGATTCTGGCCATCGATCGGATTTGGGAAGCCAGAGTGGGCCAAATCGCCAGAGCAATGATGTGCTGAGAAGTTGGGGTTCGGTGCCGCGGGAAGCGAGATCCGCCGGATTGACATCAGTTCGAACATGTCGGACTTGAAACTTCGCTGCTCGAATTTTCTTCAGACGATTGGAGACGAAGCGATCTTGCTTTCTATCCTCCTTAAGTCGTTCGACGGAGCATTGACTGTCCGTCCAAAGAATGACTTGGTCGTCGGAGAATTGCAGTTGAGTCTGCAGAAATTTAACTGCTTTGACGCCGAGAGTCAGAGCCTGAAGCTCAAGTTTCGGGATGGTGGCGTCATCGTCACTGAGTTTGATTGGTTTGACCAAACTCTTGCCGTAGATTACGGCAACTTTTCAAAAGTAATTTTTAGCTCATATTCTTAGTTTCCCGAACCATTTCCTATCTGAAACATATATTCGGGCATTTGAAGTCACGATTACTTTAGCACAATTCTTAAGAAAAAAGGCAATAAAACCTGTATCCCTAAAAATCAACATTTGTTCTTCCCAAAAATGCACTACTAAAGATTAAAATTTCCGAAATTAGCACTTTTAATATGTAATTAAATTTTCAGTTCCGCGTTTTTACTCCATATAAATCCGGTCCCTATTCATAACCAAACAACAAACATTATATCATAAAAAAAGTCGGTTAATCCTTCATAAAGGTCCAATCGTTTCCGAGCACTTATCATGCAGTCGCCGATCTCAGTCACATCCATTAGTGACTTTCCCACCAGGGATGGGCGGAATTCCGTTTTCAGTTGTTTTTGGCCCTTTTTTCCGTTTTACGTTTTCCGTTAAAAAAAATATTTCCGTTTTTCCGTTTTTTGAAAATAAATTTTCGCCCATCCCTGTTTCCCACCTATGATTGCCCCGGGGACAGTCACAAGTACTTAAAGGAGGGTAAGAACAGCAATCGCGAGTTCCCCCTATCCCACTCGCGGCCTTTTTCATCCCATGGGCCCAGCCGCTTTACTATTTAATGGGGTAGCATTTGTTCATTATTAAATTTTTACGCTCGAATGTTTTGTTTGAAAAGATGTGCCCTTCTTGACAAAGAGTTATGCCATACATTGCAATATTTATGTTCATTAACTGTAAAATTTGATATTTTAACTTTTTTTTTTATTTGTTACGCGCAATTCAATTTCAACTTTTTAGAAGAAAAAAATTTAGCTTTGTTCGCATTAATTATTACTCTGAAAACTAAAATTAAGCGGAATCATGATAAGAAGAATCAGAATTGGGATTAAATACCGTAAAGTTTTTCCTCAATTAGAACCCCCGGGGTGTTATTCGACACCCACTCCCCCCCCCCTCCACAAAGAGGGAGTTCATAGAGGCTATATTGTTCAACCGATTTAAATTTTGAATTGATTAATAAATCTTTATCCAAGTATATGTCTTAATCTAATGATTGAGGTTTAAGTCGGAGCCTTCGGGACTAGAGATTCTAACTTTCATAATAGATCTCATATTTTGTTTTGGAGCACTAGTGACGTAAATTTGAAATAAACCAGGGAACAGAAATATGGAGTTTTATAAATATTGTATGAAAAATAGCAATAATAATGCAAAAAAATATTTTGTTTGAAAAATTTATTTAATTATGCATTAATCTTTTGAGAAAAATTGAATACTAAACATTTAAAATCTTCAAATCTTAATTAATGTCACCATCCGTTGACCCGGTAAAGTTATTTATTTAATTAATTGAATTTTCTATTTTTTAAGCTTTACGATCTTTACAAGAACAAAGGCTTTGTTCCCAGAGAAATTGTTACAACCGGAATCATTGCTATGATTTGTTGTGTCGGAATTGGCCTAAACTCGTCTCTCGTCTATGTGACCATCAAAACAAAGTAAAAATATTCGAGTTTAAGCCCAAAACTAAACTTAATTGCGTTTTATTCTTTTAAAATTTGTCGTTACTAAAGCGTTGCCGGTTTTTTTGTGACTTTCTCGGTACTCATCAATCTCCAAAAGCCACAAAATTATGTAATATAACAGCTACTAATTAGAAAAGCTTTGGAAACGCCTTTATTCCAACCAATTTTTTTATAAAAAACAGAATCCAATTTTGAATTAAAAAAAAATTATTATCAAAAATGCAAAAACAACTCGAAACCGACCAAAACCGGACTGAATTATTTTCGTGACTGATAACGTCTGGCACCAATCTCGCTAGTCGTATTTTGATCGTACTTTGTAATGCAAAAACTGTTAACACTTATGCGATCAGATCACTCCATTCACCTTGCATGATTCTGGTCGCTTTGTATGCATTTTTTGCTTTATTTCTCCTTTTTGGAAATTGCGTCAAATTCGTCATTTTTGCGTTTGGAATTAATTACATCACACTGCGGACGTGCTTTTATATACAAATTGTTCCAACAATTGGCTCAACAATGGCTTCGACGCTTCAGCTAAGCATTGGAATCGACCGTCTGATCGGAGTTATCTTTCCAATCTGGTAATAAAACTAATTTTTATTTCAGTTTAAAATGTTTGATTTTATTTAAATTACATAGCAGAATATTCGGCCGTTAAAATAAAAATGAGGCAGAGAATAAGGAACAATTTTTTAAAAGTATAATATATTATTAATTATCACATTAAAATGTTTTTAAGGTATAGAACAAATGGAAAAAACGTCGCTTTTAAATTTGCCATTGGCATTTGTTGCGTTAGATCGATATTAAATGGGTTCAATATTTATATTGGAAGCTCCGCGCATTGGAAAAAGTTTGAATTTTTTCAAAAATTAATTTAAAAAATAATTTTTAGACCRGTGATGTGCATACTTGGTGATCCCAGCCAACTACCCGAAAACCAATATTTCTTTAATCTTAGCGCATTAATTATATATTGTGGCGAATTTTTATGTTACACSCTGATTTTGCTGGTTATGAGGCACCGAAAAACAKCGAGTTTTTATATTTTGTTCAACAAATATTTTAGTTTTTTGCATTTAGTCCCGGAAAAGGTGAAAAAATTAACAATTTCGCTGAGTGTTCTGATGTCGATTGGTCTGATATGCTATATATTGGTTGGCTACAATAGTTTTATTCATTTTTGAAACCCTTTTTTAAGAATACTATTTTCTCAAATGTCATAATGCCCATACTCAAATTGGACGCATTTACAAATGAAAATTTTGTTCTACCAATAAGTTTTTCTTTGCAATCTATGGCATACGGAAGCAGTGCCCCGGTTCTCTACTTTTGCAAGTAAAGAATTTTATATAATTTTTAAAACAATTATTTTATTTATTCAAAATGTAATTTAATGCGTATTTTAGTGCCCAATATCGCAGGGCTTTTCGCACTCAATTTGGTCATCAAGCAAACCAAGTCGCAGCTATCCAGCCAATAATTTAACACTAAATCCATGACACATGAATAATTTAAAAAAACGAAAAATAATGAAATAAATAAAAACAAAAAAAACATCCAACCGAAAATCACAATCTTACGAATTGTTTAGTTTAATGAATTTTGAATTCATTCTGGTGGTCATTTTACCCTCTGAGCATGATATATATTTTATCCGTCATCTTATCATTTGATTTWTTCTTAAATCTTCAATTTACGTATAAAGTTCTCAATATTTAGCTGAACATTTTGGAACGAGCAATTCTTTATACAAACATCACTGAAGGTTATCCTAGGGTAGTGCGATACCGGGTTCCCGCTTTTAGATCCCGGTTTTTTTAGGTGCAGTCCCGTTCTTGGGTTTTTGGTCACGCGGGACCGGGACGCACCAACCGGTACAAGGGATGGATTTTTTTTCAGGGGTCTAATTCAAGAAAAATCGATTTTTAGGGGTGCATTTTTTACTCTTTTTTATTGCATTTTTCTTAGCAATTTTTCAAAAAAATGTTATCGATGGTCTAGTGCTTTTCTTTGGTGTTAGGTGTTGGGTCCCGGCACGGTTTTTTTTGTCCCRGCCGGAACCGAAGCATTTGGGTATGCAACAAATTCATTTTCTTTAATAACTGGCCCGGCGGAGCCTATCGGCACCGCCGGACTCCTATTATTCATAAAAAGCTACAAATAAGTGAGTTTTTTCCTGGCCGTAGAATCCGAGTCTGAGCTTTATTTCGAGTGGAACACTTTGGAAACAAATAAAAACGAATGCCCGATCACTTTATCCAGCAATTTGTAATTTACGAAAAAATGAAGCAAAAAGAAGGTCCACACAGAAAAATTTCACAAAAGTTTTAACTCTCGGAATTGTTTTTGCATAAAGTTATGAGAAAAAAATTATCCTTTATTTTTTAGGGTGTAACCTAAGTAAGTTCTCGGCTTTACAGTCTATTCGGAGATAACTTTTAGTCAACGAGAATGTATCTCTATTTAATCTTTAAATTGAAGATAGTTGAATTTAAAAATTCGGGTCGGCCCGTAAACTGAAGAAAAATTGGGCGAAAAAATATTTTGAATTGCGCTTCAATAACGTAGCATTTTATGCTTACTACATTCATACACAAATATATCTACCCTAATTATGCTTTTTCTAATGAAATACTGTGTAAACAAAAAAAAATCGATCTATGCTTTATTTACATTATATTAAAAAAAATTTAGTTTTCAATTCATTTAAAATTACTTAATTTTAAACAGAATTATATTAGAAATTGTTGGTTAGTTTAATTGAAATAAAAATTAGAAATCCAAGTAAGATTAGGCTTAAGCCACTCTAGCTTAGAATTAGGCATACGCCTAAGGAACCCCAGGCCAAGTTTAGGCGTAGCCCTAACAAACCCCAAACCAGGATGGCAATTCGGAAATAGGTTTTACTCAACGAGATTAATGACTTGAATTTGAAGAATGTCAAAATAAAAAATTCGACATGAAACGGAAGCTGGTGCAAAAAGTGGGCGAAAATATATTTTGATAAAAAAATGGCATTCAATAACGTGTCATTTTATGTTTCCTACTACTTATATACACATCATATTATCGATCCCACTTAATCTTTTTCGAATTAATAGCAGTTAAATATTTAAGATCAGTTAAAGCATTATTTAATATAATTTTAATTCAATTAAAATTAATCAATTATATGATTTCTTTACTCCGATAATACTTTGAGAACCAATTATTCAAAATGAATTTGTTGCTTAAATTATTTCTATTTTTAAATGCATCACATTTAATTTTGGCGGTCAATGAACCAAAAGTTGGGAAAATTCGGCCAACTTTTGATGAAATATATGGGAAAGGATGGGACGAAAACGACCATCAACAAATAAAAGTGGAAACATCGCCGTTAAACTCGGGAGAAAATGCACTAAATGAACAAGCTGATCATGATGACAATATAGATCAGGATGTTGAAGCTTATAATTCGGATTCGACTGATCAGAATCTTACACAGGAAGACCCGGATCGCATTGATCAAAGTGATGATGAAACAATTGAAGGAATTAATGATGAAAATGAATTCAATGAGCAAGAAAAACGAGAAGTTATTTCCAAATTTCACACATTGAAAGAAGAATTTAAACAAAAGTGCAAATATCCAACTGCAGAATGGGTTAAAATTGAACGTAGAATTGGAATCAAATTAGGAGTCAATCGCGATAAAATTTATAAATGGAAAAAAGAATTTGGCTTAAGTCGCAAAACAAAAATAAACAAAAAAAGTTTTTATGAAAAGAAAAAGCGCGAATTTATTGCAAGAATGGATGAACTCAAAATGAGTCAATTTGGGGAACAGAATAAACTTGCTAAAGATTTGGGTATTTCGATAGAGACATTTTGTTGTTGGAAAAAAGAATTTGGACTCCCCGTCAATTGTAAACTTTGAATATTAATTTAAAAAATTTTGTTAACAAATTTCTTCCAGCGTTTTCTGAAAGCGAAAAATTCGAATTAATGGAAAAATATTACAAAATTAAGCAAAGAAATCCTAAAATTAGTGAAAGTGATATTGCCAATATTCTAAATATTCCGAGAACAACATTATACGGATGGAAAAAACAATTTGTAAATTCTGTTGATGAACCGGAGAATCTCCCAACTTTTGTGGATAACGAGTATTCAAATTTAATAAAAAAATTCTTTTTATCAAATTAAATGTTTAGAAGATTTATAAAATGTTATTGTAGCACTTCCGGACGTCCGATGCCCTCGTCGGATAATAATTTGTGGTCCTGGAATTTCGCAAAGAAAAAAAGAACAGAAAGAATAGAAGTTGAACAACCCGTGAAAAAATAAAGGCAAAATGATAGGCTTTATTCAAAATTTATTTATGAATTTTAGTTTTAATTTTCTCTATGCCGCTTAATGCCTGGCGCCCGATTTCCGGGTTTCCGGTGCCCAATTTTTCAAAAAAAAAATCGAGAATTATTCACGGAGCTTTAGCTTTGGTTGGAGTTCCATATTTCGCCATTTTTCAAAAATTCCTGACTAAAAATGCAATAAAAACGAAAAATACCCCCCTGAGGATCGACTTTTCAAAAAGTTCAAAAAACGCACATGAAAAAAATACTTTACGCGACTTAAAATTCTGCCACCAAAAAAATGAAAATTTAAAATTGTGTTTATTTTCAACAGAAATTTTCTCTGAAATGCCTTTAATTTGCATATATAAATTTGTAATTTGGAAGAGAAATTTGGACCTCTCACAAACGAAAAATTGGGCGAAATTCTGCTGTTTGTAGACCAATAATTCTTAGCAATCTTTTGATCTTCAATAAAAAAAATTGTTACCGCCTTCAATTTGTCCGGGTACGGTAGCCCCCCATACCAATGGAGYGGGGGCTGCCAATTGAGCGCCCGACAGCCAAGTGGTCGCCGGCCATTTGAGCCCCTCAAACCAAAACCTATTAAGGGAGCCTCGCGAACCTCCCATGCCTATTGAAGGGTTCCCAATTTTTAAAATTTAATAAGCCCAAAAAATCGCGTGACAATTATTTTTTGATTTTTTCGATTTGCGCCCCTGCGCGACTTTTTTTAAATTTAATTTTTAAAATTTACTTTGAATCATTTGAAACGCAATGGAATATAATTCGGCTTTAACCAAAAAAGCACCCAAAAATCCTTCACGCATTTTTGTCAGAAAAAACATATAAATGCAAAATAAAACTTAAATAAACTGAAACATACTAAATATATAAAATAAAAATTTTATAAATTAAATAAAGCATAAAATTAAATGCCGACTTCCCGCCCTAAAAGTGAAGCAGAATTCRTAATAAAAAAACTGCATTTTACAATTTTCTACCAAAATGAATAAAAAGCAAAAAATGCACACCTAAAAATTGATTTTTTTTAATCAGTCCCCACCCCCCAAAAATTCCTGGGTAATGTTTTAAAATCCGAAAGTATTGGTGCAAAAACGATATACAAATCACAAATGACAGATGCGCTCTTCATTTGATTACACAGAAAAAAACGTCATTCATGATTTTTTTTTTACATATTTAGGCACATTTTCCTGACTGAACTTTATATTCTCAATTTTAATTTTCTATTGACGAATTCGGGATCAGTGTATCAAATAACCCGTTTGCAGACAATTTTTAGAATAAAATTTTTTTCAAAAATTTTAACCAAAAGGGCCCCTATGGGTTTTTGACCAAAGCAATTGTGCAATCGTTTACGTTATATGAGTTATATTAATTAATATTGATAAGCATATTCAACCATAAAAATTAACATAATTTTATTAATAATAAAAATAAAGTAAATATTTTTTTATCTTGGTGACATATTAATTTTTATCATGAAATATTAGCAAACGGTGGGTAATTAAATTGAAATAAAACAATTTAATGATTTCTTTACTCCATTTGACGGTTAATGTTCAAAAAATGCCATGGCATTATTAAAAATCGATTGGTGCAATTAATATGTATGAATTATATTTATTAACAT
>MEIZ01000020.1:122916-136424 GCA_001723225.1 Globodera ellingtonae | reverse complement strand
CTCGTGCTACTTGTACTGGTCGAAGTTGAAGAACTGCTTGGGCTTGTCGAAGTCGGATTCGTTGAAGTACTTGTACTCATCGAACTAGAAGTTGGAGTTGTTAACAAACTCGTGCTTGTACTGCTTGATGTCGTCGATTGACAATTTGTGGGCCTGGAATCGCGCAAATAAAAAAATAACATAATTTTTTATATGCTCATAATGTCTTTTTATGCCAAATTCTCATCGTTTTTTTCATTGCGTGACAGTAAAGAAATCTTATTGAACCAAAAAAGCTTTTTATTATTTATTTTTATTTTTTTACACCAGACAAATAAAAAAAAGTAATTGCCAAAAACTGAGGCAGGTGCAAAGGACCGATTTGGCACGCAATTACCTTTTTGTTAAATTAATTTCAATCCCACCTGCGCCTTTATTTATTATCAAATGTTATTCGCTTTTGTAATTATTTTATCAACAGATTTTTGAAATATAAACAAACCCGGCAATAAAAAAATAAATAAAAACTTTAAACGTTTCCACTTTTAAATAGAACCTTTTAAATTTAGAAAATAATAATGATGCCCTATTCAACCGCTAATCATTCATTTGACATTGCGTTGCCACCTGATTCTCTGCTGGTTGTGATCAATGTTATTGAATAGTTCTTTTGCTTGGCCCTTCAATTGCCCTCATTACTGTTTTTTCGGCAATTGCAATTTCTGTGCCGTTTCGGACAAAGTTTCTTTTATTAGTCGGGGCCAGTACTGAAATGTTTTTCTGGGACTGAAATTTAGTTCCGGGTTTAGACCGGGACTAAATTAGTCCCGGTCCCGTGCTCACTACACAAGAATATGAAATTTATATATTATTTTTTATTAATGTAAATTTTTATTATCCCATACTGACAGAAATGGTTCTGTTTGGACCACTCTTTCGCCACCGCTGATCTTTTATTTACATTTTTTGCTGATTGGTCTGATCTCCGCCGTCGCCTATCACTGTTATATGATCGCAAATTTTGTGCAAAATGGAGCTGGAAAAGCTGACCAGTATTGGATGTTTTGGATGGCATTGTGTTACCCAAATTCCTTGGGACTGGGAGTCGGGAGACAGTGAGGAAGGAAAGGGGTCAGAAGAGGTGGCGAAAGAAGGGAAGGAGGAGCGAGGAGAAACTCCAACGGGGACAGTGGACACCGGGGAAGTGGAAATAAAGATGGAAAATGCCAAAGCGACGGCAAAAATAACAGGCAACGGAAGAGAATATGAGTTTACCGGGGAGACGGGATCCACGAGTAAGGGGGGCCAAATTCGGTTAAGGTAAAGGGGCGCGGAAAAATGGTTCGGCCGACAGCTTCCTTTGCCCTCCCTACAGACAATCTCCCTCCCTTCGGTATTCCCCCAGGAATCCGTCGGGAACTGCTGAGAAGACTGGGGACCACTTCTACGGACTGTCGCAGCTGATCGCGCGATGGAACTCGGCGCTCTCGCTGCTCCTATTGGCAATGGAGCGATTCTTCTCGACCATGCTGCGATTGGCACTCGATGAAGGCGAAGGGGGAGCATCGCTGCCGTGGGAGTGTCACTGAGGCGGCAGTAATGAAGACAGACCAAAGAACGACGAACAATGAACGAAATGAGAAAAATGAGTCAGCGGATAGAGCGACAAAATGATTATTTAATATTGGGAGCTGCCTCGAGAGAGGCACTTCACTCCATTTCAACCTTCACAAAATTGTCCGATCAACCCATCCGAGAAAGCAAATATATTGCCTTTTAATTGGCTTTTATTCTCTTACGGCAAGGGCGAGAAAACCTGGGTCCCTAGGGAATTCAATTGCCTTGGAAGGTTCGAACCCAAAGCAGCCTTCGTAACAACGCACCCCATCTAAAAATTTTTTTAGTTTATTTTGTTGAACATTTTATCTTTTGAAGAAATAGTGTGCTAAAAGAGAGAGTCAGACGACGAGAGTAATTTGGGCATCAACGCACCCCATCTAAAAATTTTTTTAGTTTACTTTTTTGAAATTTTATTTTTTGAAGTGCTAAAAGAGAGAGTCAACGAAGAGAGTAATTTGGGCATCAACGCACCCCATCTAAAAATTGTTTTTGTTTACTTTTTTGAAATTATATTTTTAGAAGAAATAGGGTGCTAAAAGAGAGAGCCAGACGACGAGAGTAATTTGGGCATCAACGCACCCCATCTAAAAATTTTTTTAGTTTACTTTTTTGAAATTTTATTTTTTGTAGAAACAGTGTGCCAAAAGAGAGAGTCATAATGACATAGTTTTATTTTACGACATTGTCAAATATTTAAAAGTTTTTGAATTTTCATAAGTTATAAGAATTTCAAATTGCTGGCTAACAATAATTCTCGATCAAAAAAATATAAAGATAAAAACTTTTATTATTATTTCGACTTTATTTCTTCACGGAGTGTGTCCACATCGGTTCTTTCTGTTCTTTTTTTCTTTGTTAGATTCCAGGCCCATAAATTATCATCCGACACGGAAGGCAATGAATGTTTTTCAACGGAATCTTTATTAAATGTTGGACCAAATTGTTTTTTCCATTTATATAGTGCTGTTCTCTCAATATTCAGCTTTTTTGCAATATCATTGTCTGTAATTTGAGGATTTCTTTGTTTGATTTTGTAATATTTTCCAATCAATTCCAATTTCTCGCTTTCAGAGTATTGCCCTAAATTAAATTTGAATAATTTTGTCAGTTATATTCAAAGTTTACTTTTTGTGGTGGGAAGACCAAATTCTTTTTTCCAACACCGAAATGTGTCTCGTGAAATGCCCAAATCTTTAATAAGTTTATTCTGACACCCAAATTGACTCATTTTGATTTCATCCATTCTTGCAATAAATTCGCGCTTTTTCTTTTCATAAAAATCATTTTTATTTTTTTTATGTTTGCGAATTAAGCCAAATTCTTTCTTCCATTTATAAATTATCATGCGATTGACTCCCAATTTGTTTCCAATTTTACACTCAATTTTAACCCTTTCTTTTTTTGTAACTTTTCCCTTTTTCTTGAATTCTTCTTTCATCGCGTGAAATTTGGAAATAATTTCTCGTTTTTCTTGCTCAGAGAATTTATTTTCTTCATTAATTCCTTCAATTGTTTCATCATCACTTTGATCAATGCGATCCGCGTCTTCCTGTGTAAGACTCTGATCAGTCGAATCCGAATTATAAGCTTCAACATCCTGATCTATATTGTCATCATGATCAGCTTGTTCATTTAGTGCATTTTCTCCCGAGTTTAGCGGCGATGTTTCCACTTTTATTTGTTGATGGTCATCTTCGTCCCATCCTTTCCCATATATTTCATCAAAAGTTGGGGTAATTTTGTTTTCATTAACCGTCAAAATTAAATGTAATACATTTAAAAATAGAAATAATAAAAGCAWCAAATTCATTTTCTTGTGTAWTTATTGGCTCTGAAAGWATTATTGGATAAAAAAATCATATTAAATTGTTTTATTCCCATAAATTACCCACCTCAAATATTTCATAAAAATATTAATAAAATATTATCAAAAATTTTTTTTTTACATCAATGTTTTTTTTATGGTTGAATGTGCATGTCAATGCTAATAAATATAATTCATATACCTACCTAATATAAATAATTGCACCAATCGATTTTTAGCCATGGCATTGAGAMTTTCGGAAGTGAAGAGAAAATCAAAATGCTAATTGAGCATTTAAATCAGTTTTTGCCGTGGGCGGCTCAAATATGGGGCAGAGATTTTTTTTATATAAGTTGATGGTTAAATTGAATGAATTTTTTTTTGGAGAAATGGATAATGAAATTAAACAAAATTTTGCATATATTTTTTCAAAATTAGTTAATTTTATACGACATAATATATAAAAAATAGAGCATTATAATTTTGATAAATTTCACTTGTTCATTAGAATTCCATGTTTTTTAAAATTGTTTATATATTTTTATGATACATTGTAAATTTTCCAATCGATTCTCTTTTTGTTAATCGATAATGCGATTATCATCTGGTTAAATATGMTTGATTAGTACGCGTCGATTTCCATCAGGCATGGTCAAGGATACAAATTTTTAAATCGTGTCCGGATACTATCCGCGACCTTTGTATCCGTCTCATTTTTCGAAATTCATATCCGTAATCCGGATATCCGCGGATATACAGCGAATATATCCGGATAAATTGGATTTTCATATCCGTACGTCCATTTTTGAATTCGTATCCATCCATATCCGGATATATCCGCGGATATCCGTGACCATGTCTGATTTCCATCAAATCGAGATATGTTCTCGGATGGGACGAAAGCGGTAAGAAGAATCATGTAGTTGAAGAGGACAAATTGCAATACGGTCATTGGAGGGCGTCATGTTTGAATTGAAAAATTAAAAATTGAAAACAAAAAAATGGGTTGAAACAAAATAAATATTTGGGGCTTTCTAAGATATTAAACGTATTTGAACATTAAATTTTAGAATCAATTTTTTAATTAATATGTTTATGTTCTTAGTATTAAACCAATTGCAGGATTCGATTGAAATTGTTTAACATAAAACAATAAACACCTTTCTTTGCTGGAACTTAAGGCTTGTTGACTACGGGACAATGCGCTAAACCGTTACACCACGCCATCGGTTCTGTTTTAGATTTCTGTTGTCGGATGTGAAATATTTAAAAAAAATCAGTTAAAAATTGAGAAAAAAATTTAAAAAATTTGTAATAAATTTTGAAATTATTAATAATTGAGATCCAACTAATACAAAGAAATGGAAAGAAATGGTTCAAATGCTATGGCGTTATTAAAAATCGATTGGTGCAATATTTACATTATATGTATAAAATAATATTTATTAGCATTAAGCTGATCATGATGACAATATAGATCAGAATGTTGAAGCTTATAATTCGGATTCAACTGATCAGAATCTTACACAGGAATACCCGGATCGCATTGATCAAAGTGATGATGAAACAATTGAAGGAATTAATGAAGAAAATGAATTCTCTGAGCAAGAAAAACGAAAAAATTTCCAAATTTCTTGCGATGAGAGAAGAATTTAAGAAAAAGGGAAAAGTTACAAAAAAAGAAAGGGTTAAAATTGAGTATAAAATTGGAAACAAAAGGTCGGGGTCGGGGAAGTCGGGGTTAGCAATGTCGGGGTCGGGGACGACTCCATTTTGGGGCTATTAATTGGAAAAATGCATACTGAATTCCCATCAAAAGTAAAATTTGAATATTATTTCCAAAATTTTTAAATTTAATTTAGCGAATAGGTATTATATTTCCGATAGCGAGAAAATGGAATTGATGGGGAAATATTACAAAATTAAACAAAGAAAGCCTAAAATTAATGAAAGAGAATTTGCCAATAAGTCGAATGATAATAAAGTTGTTACCTTTATATTTTTTTGATCGAGAATTATTGTTAGCCAGCAATTTAAATTATTATAACATATTCAAAAAAAAATTCAGTTAAAAATTGTGCGTACAAACAAAATTCTTCCTCCCTCGCGCTGGCGCTGTCGAAAGCCGCTAATATTATTCAAGCTCAACACAATCTCTCAACAATTAGCTTATTTTATTTAAACGCCGGATTTAGACCGAAGACACAAAAAAGGACGGAGAAATATCTTTTCGGAGACCAAATTTAAGATAAAGATATAATACCGATAGAATAAAATTAGAATAAAGACGGAATAAAAATACAACCTTTTTTGAGAAAACAAAGAAGAGGTCTGGGGATGAAACATAACGCCAACAAATTACTTAAAGGAACCAAATATTCAAAGGGTCAAAAGATATCACATTCCCCCCCTCTGAAAAGCGGCGCCCCCGCCGTGACAAAGGACCAGGGAAGTTTCGGCACCTCAAGGTTGGGATCGTCTGGGCTTCCAGCTTCAACGGCGATCGCCGGACTCGTTTCGGTGATGAGGACGGAAGGGCCTTCCCCGAACTGAGGGGTACGGCTGGAAACGTGCTGTTGTCGAGCCTTGAGCCAGCTGCGCAGGGCGGTGACCTGTACCAGCCCTCGCCAAACCTCCCGATGGGGCAACTCCCCCTCTTCCTTCGCTTCGAACCCCCGCAAAGTGCCGCGATTTGGAAGGGTCTCCTGGACCTCCTCCTCTCGCACCGTCAACCCTCACCACTCTCGATTTGATCGCCCTTATGCCGAGCTCGCGGTCACCCGGGAAGTCAGGCACCATGGAAGTTATCCAAGCCTTCAAAGTGTTGAGCCCTTTCTCCGTCATCCAACCGCTGTGCGTGACGTGGTCGGNGTCACCCGGGAAGTCAGGCACCATGGAAGTTATCCAAGCCTTCAAAGTGTTGAGCCCTTTCTCCGTCATCCAACCGCTGTGCGTGACGTGGTCGGTAGGGTTGGACAAGAACGGGTATCCGGAACCGGAACCGGGACCGGTATCCGGGTGTTTTGGGCAAATTATCCGGGACCGGTATCCGGGTGTCCAGGATCCGGGATACCCGGTATCCGGGGGTTGGATCCGGGCGGGTTAAGCACCCCTAATGGTGTGTATTTTTTCGGAGAAATTTTTTTTGATGGTGTTAGCGCTAGTAAAATTTTTGAATTTTGCGCGACATTTTGCCATTTCCTATTAAATTAAATAGAGAGATATGGGCTTCTGTAATTTGTTTTTTATAATTAGTTACCAATTTCACAAAACAATTAGCTTTCTAACAAAAATTGCTCAAATTTTCTTTAAAAATTATACATTGCGCTATAAATTAAGAAACCGCCGACCCAAAAACTTTCAAAAAATTTCCATATTTTTAAAAAGTTGGTTGTAAATCTTTTAACAAATTGTACCAAAAATTCRAAATTTTCTCGACAGAGCCTATCGGCACCGCCGACCCTTCCTCCCACAAACAAAGCAGAATTCTCAAAAAAAAAAAACTTGATCGGCAAATATCGATTTTATACAGTTTTTATAACAAAAATATAAAAATTCTAAAAAGTTTACTAAAAATCTAAATTAAAAAAAAACGTTTAGGAAAAATTAAATAAAAAAATACTCCTTTAAAATCTAATTTTTTTGATAAATATTCTTTAAGAAAAATGAAATAAAAAGCAAAAATGCACCACTAAAAATCAAACCTTTTTCTCAAAAATTGCTTAACAAAAATGCAATAAAAAGCAAAAAATGCACACCTAAATCGAATTTTTTTTTGAATCAGCCCCCCCCCCTCAAAAATTCCTTGGTACGCGTTTGACCGTCCGTCGCCTGTTTCAGATGAACGAAAGATATTGACAAATAAAATTAACTATCCTACCTGATTGAATTTGATTTATTCGTTTATTTACTTTTTGACAAAATTGCGTGAAATTTGATTTTTTATAAAATTTTAATTATTATTTTCAAAAATTGAAAATTATCCGGTATCCGGACGGCCGGCTGTAAATTACTATCCGGTACCGGTATCCGGGTGTCACGGAACCGGTGGAACCGCTATCCGGGGGACCCGGATAATATCCGGTTTTGTCCAACCCTAGTGGTCGGAGTTGAAACTCTTCCCGTACCGCCAAATCTCGAGTACGCTCCTCCCTTCCTCCGTTGTCGCCACCAGCTCAACTCCTTTCGATTTTCGGAAAAGTGCCCTCATCCGCGCGCAAAACTCCTCCGACTCGCTCTTCTTGTCATTTATGAATGGCGGGAGGAGCCAAAACGTCTTCACGTGCGGGAATCTGGCGCAAAGCTGGCGGAGTCTCTTCACTTTTTCCATCATTCCGTCAACCGTCTCGCCGGACAAAAGCGAGTCCTTCCCGACCATCACAATGAGCCATCGCACTGTCGAGGCCAACACGACTTCATCGAAATTTCTGATCACATCCGCGATCGGCCCTTCCTGAACTCCAACGAACGCCGATTTTGCCCATAACTTCTTCAACTGGAGGGCGTTTGAGTCCCCCAAAAGCACTCGCGCCTCCGTCACAAAATTCGGCCTTTTAAACACAATCATCGATCGGACCTTCTCGAGAATGAACGGCACACTTTCGAAGACCTTYGTCATTCCTTCTCTTTCCGCTTCAGGCAGTGTGATCAGCGYCTCCGGGAGTTCCGTCGCAATTGGCCCAAATCCCGACTTCTTCACTTCCTCCCGTGCCACTTGGCAATGATCGAGCCATTCTCTCAGTGTGTCCTCAACGTCCCTTTCGGACGGAAAAGCTCCGCTTTTGACATCGTCCTCTCGGGACCCACAATAGGTCGCCATTTCCCATCCGACGTCGGCACTAAGGATGAGCRAAATGAGCTTTTTCGCGGCAGAAGCGRATACGACCGCATCGGACTTCAACAGAAAGGCGGTCATCAGCGCTTTCAGCGGGTTGTCAATGGGCTGGATTCCGATTCCCGATCGGTCCAACACAGCGTCCRGATCGGCCACAACCAGCGGAGTGCACCGTTTGTGCTGTTCGCCGGAACACGTCACTTCCCATAACGCTGAATTCGGCGCGCCTCTCTTCTCTTCCACTTCGTTCTCTACATGTTCGCCGTCCTCGGATCCCAAACTCAACACATCCGCCGCTTTTTCTTCTCTCTCCGTTGCCTGTTGTCCGTCCGCGTCCATTTGCTCGTCCTCCTCCCTATCTGGAAAAAGATCAATTGCCCTCAATTGTCCAACTTTCCCGCAATTAGTTCTTTTCGCCTCAATTTTGGATCCCTTTTGTTCGAAATTTTCCTCAACCCTTTCGGTTTTTCCTTTCTGAGCAAATGCGATTCGGTCAATTTGGCATTGGGATTCCTTTTTTAGTCCGTCAATTTCCCCGTCGATTTCCGTATTTTTTCCTTCTGCAATTCGCAATTTCGCGTGCAATTGGTCAATTTGACTGTTCTTTTGAGCCAAATAACTTTCAAATTCATCTTTTTCACATTGAAATTGCACGAGTTTCTCGGATTGTTCGGACAGTTGGCCTTTTTGTGACTCTGAAAGGCGGACGAGGCGCGAAATTTCCTCTTCTCTGGACTCCATTCGCTGTTTCAATTCGGCCGATTCCCTTTCCGTCTCTGCCAGTTGCATTTCCATTTTATTCTTCTCCGCTTTTTCCACAGCAACAATTGTTTCTCTTTCGCCCGCCACCGGTGTCTCTTCCGATTTGGCCAATTCTTCCTTCATCCGTCCCACTCTTCTTTTTGTCTATTGGAAAAGTCGAAAATTTGCGAATGTTCGCTTTCCCGTTGTTCAATTCGTTCTCTCAGTTTTGAAAGTTCCCTGTCGTGATCGGCAACACTCGTCTTCCGCTCTCCGAGTGAACAAAGCGGGTGCATTTCTCCGATCACCGTCTTTTCTTCGATCTCGACAGTTTTGGTTGATAAATTTGCAACTGACGCGATTAGCCTTCCGTTATGGACTGTTCCCACCATAGGCTCGACCCTGCANACGACATAATATATAAAAAATAGAGCATTATAATTTTGATAAATTTCACTTGTTCATTAGAATTCCATGTTTTTTAAAATTGTTTATATATTTTTTATGATACATTGTAAATTTTCCAATCGATTCTCTTTTTGTTAATCGATAATGCGATTATCATCTGGTTAAATATGATTGATTAGTACGCGTCGATTTCCATCAGGCATGGTCAAGGATACAAATTTTTAAATCGTGTCCGGATACTATCCGCGACCTTTGTATCCGTCTCATTTTTCGAAATTCATATCCGTAATCCGGATATCCGCGGATATACAGCGAATATATCCGGATAAATTGGATTTTCATATCCGTACCGTCCCTATCCGTCCATTTTTGAATTCGTATCCATCCATATCCGGATATATCCGCGGATATCCGTGACCATGTCTGATTTCCATCAAATCGAGATGATTCGGGGCCAACATAATTTACACAAAATAATAAATATAGGTAAAAAAATGTCGGGAGCGGGACTACCGACATTTTCCCGCTTCCTTTACCGATGAACCCAAATTAACGGGCGTGGAAATTCAACACTTTTCCCGATGTGATAAAAATGGAAAACGATATTCCTAAAAGCGTTTTTTTAAATTTTATTATTTAGAAATATCAAATAAAATTTACTGTCATGACCCATTCATACAACATTATATTATCGATCCTAACATTTTGCTAAATCAAATAATAAGGAAAAATATTATAATTAATTTATGCATTTACATTATATGAATCATTTATTATATGACTTATATTAGCACAATTGACATACACTCAAACATAAAAATTAAAAAATTTTAATCCGAATCGAATCTTGCACCTAAAAAACTTTTTATTTTCATTACAATGTTATTATTTTATTTAGAAAAAAGTGTCCACATTTCTATTAATTAAATTCGGATTCGACTGATCAGACTTTGACACATGAAGACCCGGATCGCATTGATCAAAGTGATGATGAAACAGAACCAATTAATAAAAAAATGAATTCTCTGAGAAAGAAAAACGAGAAATTATTTCCAAATTTCACGCGATGAAAGAAGAATATAATCAAAAAGGTAAGTATCTAACTGCAGAAAGGGCCAAAATAGAGCGTAAAATTTGTAATAAATTGGGAGTTAATCGCAACAGAATTTATAAATGGAAAAAAGAATTTGGCTTAAGTCGCAAAACAAAAATAAACAAAAAAAGTTTTTATGAAAAGAAAAAGCGCGAATTTATTGAGCGAATTGAAGCGATCAAAATGTGCGGGACAGTAGAACAGGGGCCTCATGCTCGTCTCGTGGTTAAGCGCTAAACCGTGGTTAAGGCTTAACCATGGTTCCGTTAACCACGGTTTGATCCTTCCTTATGCTCGTCTTCTCATTGTTAACCACGGTTAAGGCTTAACCGTGGTTCCGTTAACCGCGGTTTGTTCCCTTCTTAACCATGGTTAAAGGAATGTTAACCGTGGTTTACCAAAAATTCTATGCTCATCTAACCATGGTTTATTTTTTCTTAAGAGTTCTTAACCACAACTCGAAGCGTGGTTAAGGATTTATTTTTGTCAAATAAATATTTTTAAATGTGTTTAAAAATTGATATTAAATTATATAACATTAAAATAATTTATTATAACATAAACTATAAAATATAGGAGTATTTAAATTAATGTTAATTTAACATATGCTATTCATTATGTGATGATCAAAGATCCTCAATGCTATAGCCCAAGTGTTTGTCCTTCTTCATCTTCAACACCTCGCTTTCAAGTTTCAGCTTCTCCATTTCCAAATCCAACTTCGCGCTTTCTTTTTCGAGCACTTTGAGATGGAGTTCCTTTGCCTCTCCAACACCAACCTCCTTTTTGATATTAATGTCGTCAATTTTGCGCTTTTTGGGTTCGGTTTTTTTGAAACGCAGATGCGGGGTCTGGGTCAAGTCAGTAAATGTTGGTGGAGTGGCAGGGTCTTCAAACCCGCGAGCAAAGCTGTCAGTGGACGAAGTTGTAGTTTGAAGACTTAATGAGGAAGTCGGACGATCCCCTAAAGGCCAGAATAAACTTGCTAAAGATTTGGGAATTACTCGAGATACATTTATTAATTGGAAAAAAGAATTTGGACTTCCCGTCAATTGTATGAAAACCTTTCCCATATATTTCATCAAAAGTTGGTCGAATTTTCCCAACTTTAGGTTCATTAACAGACAAAATTAAATGTGATGCCTTTAAAAATAAAAATAATTCTGCTTATTTTCAAAAATTTTTTCTGAAATGTCTTTAATTTGCATATAAATTTTATTTCTCTTATTACTTCAATTAGGAAATTTTGCTCATTTTTTACTATATTTGAAAATTTTTTATCCATATTTCGTCCATATTTTGCAATTTTTGTCCATATAAATCGTAGCCCTAATTATTACACATTAAAATATTAATTTGGTTTAGAAAGTAAATAAAATTAGAAAAATTTAAAAATTCCGACTCACCCTTCGTGAATATTTTCGGTCTCATTAATGGACTTGTCCAATCTTGCCAAATCTTCTACCATTTTTTGCCTTTTGATCAAATATTCGGCATAGCGATTGTCTTCGTCATGTTTTTGTTTCTGTTCAGCTTTATTAAAATTATTTTTTAAATATTTTTAAACTATACTTCCATATTTCCTACTCTGCTCCTCGGATGTTTGTTCAACATCATGCTTGTGCTGATCGAATTTCTGATCGCTATGCATTTGTTCACGTCGATTTAGATCGGCCTGACCATCTTGGTCATTATCTTTATGTTGAGCCACATGTTCATTGTTCAGCAGATTTGGACTTTGAAGAAGATGAAATGTTCTCGGATGGGACGAAAGCCGAAAGCGGTAAGAAGAATCATGTAGTTGAAGAGGGCAAATTGCAATACGGTCATTGGAGGGCGTCATGTTTGAATTGAAAAATTAAAAATTGAAAACAAAAAAATGGGTGAAACAAAATAAATATTTGGGGCTTTCTAAGATATTAAACGTATTTGAACATTAAATTTTAGAATCCATTTTTTTATCTATGTATTTCTCAATAACTTTGTAATTTGAATAGAACAATGAATGATTTTTGATAAAGTACAAAAAATTATGTAAATTTCTCAAAATTGGAGATATTTTTTATAAACAACCAAATTCTTTAATGATGAAGAAATGTTTTACATAAACAACGCCCCAATGTTTAGGGCCAAAATAACAATTTGCACCGATCACAAAATTGACTGGCGAATGCAGCAATTATAAGTAAATGTGGGCCTGAAAATTGAGGTAAAAACATAAAAAAAAGAAAAACATCGCAAATAAATCAAGACTTGAAAATTGGTGAAAATTGTTCTAAAAATGTCTATGAATTTGTTACAACTATTTGATTTCTGTCCGCAAATGTCCGTCCGCAAATGACCGTCCGCAAATATCCGTCCGCAAATATCCGTCCGCAAATGTCGCACCGCGGCGCCTATCGGCACCGCCGACCCACCCGCCCAGAAGTTAAGCAGAATTTGCAAAATAAATTACATTTTTGAAAAATCGTAAATCATCGTTGTCTGCTCAACGCGGCGATCCGGGTCTTCCTGTGTAAGATTCTGATCAGTCGAATCCGAATTATAAGCTTCAACATCCTGATCTATATTGTCATCATGATCAGCTTGTTCATTTAGTGCATTTTCTCCCGAGTTTAACGGCGATGTTTCCACTTTTATTTGTTGATGGTCATCTTGTCCCATCCTTTCCCATATATTTCATCAAAAGTTGGTAGAATTTTTTCAAATTTCTTTCATTCGACTGACAAAATTAAATGTAATGCATTTAAAAATAAAAATAATAAAAGCAACAATTTCATTTTCTTTAATATTGGCTCTGAAAGAATTATTGGAGTAAAGAAGTCATATAATAATTGTTTTATTTCAATTTAATTACCCACCGTTTGCTAATATTTCATAATAAAAATTAATATATCACCAAGATAAAAAAATAATTATTTTATTTTATTATTAATAAACACACCATTTGCTAAACAATTTATAATAAAATTAAAATGCCTCCAAGAAAAAAATAATTATTTATTTTATTATTATAATAAATTATGTTA
>MEIZ01000020.1:33921-77100 GCA_001723225.1 Globodera ellingtonae | reverse complement strand
AGAATTTTCTAAAAAAATATTTAATTTTTAACTAGGTTTGCTCCCCGAGCCCCAAAATAAGAAAACAGAAGTCTGAAAAAAGTATATAATTTTTTCACTAGAGTTGCTCCCCATTCTCAAAATTGGGTCGTCCCGGACCCCCGACATGGCCAACCCCCCCGACCTTCCCTGACATACCATTTTCCCACCCCCAAGGGTTCGGGAGCAAACTATTTTGAATCTAAATTAAAAATTTTTGGTAAAAGTCTCGGATTTTTGGGAGTCAATTCTCGAGTCTCGGGGTCAAGTCTCGGTAAATTTAGGTCTCGAGCATCACTAGCAAGTGATTAACACTTTGTCCAATGCATCATCAATTAAAATTTCAGACTGAATTTCACTCGGAAAATTTTTAATTTGGAACAGTCTAAGAACAGTTTACACTGTTCTGTTCCTGTTCTGTTCCTGTTCCTGTTCTGTTCTCGAGGTCGGAACAGAACAGGAACAGAACAGATAGGCTGTTCTAAAATTTGAGAACAGAACAGGAACAGGAACAGGTTCAAAATCCTTGGAACAGGAAAACACTGGTTCGCAGTAACTCGCGCAGCAAAAAATTTAAAATCGCGCAGGGGTCCAAAAGGCATTGCATGTGCGAAATTTATCAAAATTTCAAAGGCCGACTACCGCCCTAAAAGTGAAGCAGAATTCGTAATAAAAAAACTGCATTTTACAATTTTCTAACAAAATGAATAAAAAGCAAAAAATGCACCCCAAAAAAATGATTTTTTTTTAATCAGTCGCCACCCCCAAAAAATTCCTGGTACGTCGAAAAGCCGGAATGTTTTAAAATCCGAATGTATTGGTGCAAAAACGCTATACAAATCACAAATGACCGATGTGCTCTTCATTTGGTTATTGTTTATAAATATTTAAACTACACAGAAAAAAACGCCATTCAGAAAACCAATAAAATATGATGCAATTATCTACATTTTATTATTGACATGCGCCGCACATTCAACCATAAAAATTAACATAATTTATTATAATAATAAAATAAAATAATTATTTTTTCCTTGGTGACATATTAACTTTTATTATGAAATATTGCGCAAACGGTGGGTAATTAAATAGAAATAAAACACTTTAATATGATTTCTTTACTCCAATAATTATTTCAGAGCAAATAATTACCCAAGATAATGAATTTGTTGCTTTTATTATTTCTATTTTTAAAGACAGCACATTTTATTTTGTCTGTTAATGAACCAAAAGTTGCGAAAACTTTTGATGAAATATATGGGAAAGGATGGGACGAAGATGACCATCAACAAATAAAAGCGGAAACATCGCCGTTAAACTCGGGAGAAAATGCGCTAAATGAACAAGCTGATCATGATGACAATATAGATCAGAATGTTGAAGCTTATAATTCGGCTTCGACTGATCAGAATCATACACAGGAAGACCCGGATCCCATTGATCAAAGTGAAACAATTGAAAGAATTAATAAAAAAAAAGAATTCTCTGAGCAAGAAAAACGAGAAATTATTTCCAAATTTCACGCGATGAGAGAAGAATTCAAAAAAAAAGGAAAATTCTCAGCAACAGAAAAAGTTAAAATTGAACGTAAAATTGGAAACAAATTGGGAGTCAATCGCAAGAAAATTTATAAATGGAAAAAAGAATTTGGCTTAAGCCGCAAACAGGAAAAAAATAAAATTTATGAAAAGAAACAAAACGAATTTATTGAAAGAATGGACGAAATTAAAAAGTGCCAATGGGGAGAACAGAAAAAACTTTGTAAAGATTTGGGCATTTCTGATGAAACATTTCGTTGTTGGAAAAAAGAATTTGGACTTCCCATCGATTGTAAGAATTTAAATAATTATTACAAAATTATTAAATTTAATTTAGCTAAAATTAAACACTCCGAAAGCGAAAAGTTGGAATTGATTGAAAAATATTACAAAATTAAACAAAGAAATCCCAAAATAAATGAAAGGGATATTTCCAATATTCTAAACATTGATAGAACAACACTATATAGATGGAAAAAACAATTTGTAAATTCTGTTGATGAATCGGAGAATCTCCCAACTTTTGTGGATAACGAGTATTCAAATTTAATAAAAAAAATTCTTTTTATCAAATTAAATGTTTAGAAGATTTATAAAATGTTATTGTAGCACTTCTGAACATCCGATGCCCTCGTCGGATAATAATTTGTGGTCCTGGAATTTCGCAAAGAAAAAAAGAACAGAAAGAATAGACGTGGAACAACCCGTGAAAAAATAATGACAAAATGATAGGCTTTATTCAACAATTTAATTTTTGAATTTTTTAAAATTTCTCAGTGCCGCTTAATGCCTGGTGCCCGATTTCAGGGTTTCCGGTGCCCATTTTTCAAAAAAAAATCAAAGTTTATTTACGGAGAGACTAAATCATTTGGTGTTTGTTATGAGAACAATTTACAATAATAATCCAACACTAATGATTTTTCCGAGAAATCACTTTTATATTCGTACGCTGCCACAAATTTGTTGGCACTCTTGCATGGTCAAAAAGTTGTTTAGGTTTCCACCGCAGCCGCTGTACTCAAATGGGACGCACTGTGACTAAATTTGGCAATTTATTTTCGCATCCACAGCTTTTACGCTCAGCGGGTGCCAAAAACCTTTTGCCGATCAAACGCGTAACGCGTTTGGCGCCCGCTGCACGACCCGCGGTCAACGGACAGCAGACAAAGTTGAGCTGAAAAGAGCCAAGGAATGGGCGCATACGGATAAAATGTCTCACGGACAAAAGATCCCCCCCCACCCCGACTAATGGAAAACCGGACAAAGGTCCCATAACAAATGGAAAATCAGAACGAAAAATCGGACAAAAGGTCCTTGGACAAAAAGCCCTCTAAATGGGAAATCGGACAAAAGGTCCCATAACGAAAAATCGGACAGAAGGTCCCATGGATAAAAGATCCACTTAGATTTTATTCCACAAATAGTTCAAAATCAATGTTGGCAGAAGCTAGCAGGAATCAATAAAATATATAGTTTTAATCTCAATATTTAATAGTCGAGAGCAAGTGGACATTTTTCTGGGACATTTTGTCCGATTTTTTGATATGGGACATTTTGTCCGCGGGAAATTTTRTATTCCGTTGGACATTTTGTCCACGTACGCCATAAATGCAAATTGTTCTAATGCACATACCCGGGCATGCACCACGACATTCGTCCGGTGTCAAAAAGTTGTTTTGGTTGCCCCGCTTGCCGTTGTATTGGAATGACACACATTGCCGCTCATCCGCATTATAATACCTAAAAGCGGCATTTGTCGTCTAATATGCAACGGCATGCCTTTCGGCACCCAACCGGGTAACCCCGGCGGCTCCCGGAAAATGCGTAAAATCCAAATTTTATTTCCCAAAAATAACCATAAAAAAAGACTTCTTTTTGGACCGACCCCCAAAGATTGGTAGTTTCCTTATTTTTGTTATTTTTTATAGAAATTAATAAAGAATGATGTATTTTAAAGGTTTTCACTCAAAAAATCGACTGGATTTAGTCAGTTTTAGCACATTTTTTAGTCCCTATTTTACCACTTTTTGGTGGTTTTTAGTCCCTATTTCTCCTTTTTTTTATTCCCAAAGGTCTAAGCCCTAATAATGAGCAAATTCATGCTTTTGAAAGATTTTGAGTCCAAAATTGATTTTGAAAAATTTAAATTTTTGAGAAAATATTCGAGTCCGGGGCCCCGGGTTCGGCTTGGTCGAAATAACACGGAGTAACCGGCGTAAGACAAATTGAGTGTGGCCAATGATTTCAAAAATGAATTCATTGAAAAATGAACAACATGCACCGTTTTTGAGTGAAAGCACTGAGCTTTTTGTGCCTAAAAGTTTATAGCCATGCCACACTCAAAATCGTCTGTGCCCGAACGAGTGAGTACCATCTGGCCAGCCCGGCATTGCCAGTCCCTGGCGACAATGGAACGGAGCAGGGATTTGTCGCTAAACAAAAAAAGAATGTTAATGTAAAAATGGCAGAACAATGCAGCGCCAGCCACCACCACACACCGCCAGGACAGCAAACAGTCGTCTCGGGAACTGCTCCAAGATGGCACCAAAAGTTGACCGGACAAATGTCCCGGTTGGAAGCTGAACAAAAGAACACTTGGCCACTGGCTGATTTGGCCGGTTGTCCAATGCATGGATCTGAAGCAGCATTTAAACACCGGGGGTTGAACGCCTTCAACATTTGGCTACTTGTTTGTTATGTGTGAACAGAAAAAAAGAAAAGTGGACAAAAAGGTGATTCCGAAGGTCTTCGGGGTCGTAATCCGATTTTATTTTGACCGATTCGAACCCGGAATTCGAATTTTCAAAAACAATTTTAGCATTAAATCATTTAAAAAGTCACAAAATTACAACAAAAAGCCAAGCAACAATCGAATTAATGCTTTTTGAAGATTGTGAAGCTAAACTGGAGAAAACAGAAATTATTTTTCTTTAAACAAAAAACATAATTTGGATTTGACGACCCCAAAAACCCCCGGAACCACCGTTTTGCCGTCTTAAAACCTTTTTGTTGTTGACACATAACTAGGGCCACGATTTATATGGGTTAAAAATCTCAAAATATGGATGAAAAATTGCAAAATATGGACGAAATATGGATAAAATTTTTTCAAATATTGCAATAAATGGGCAAAATTTCCTAATTGAAGTAATAAGAGAAAATAAAAATTTTATATGCAAATTAAAGGCATTTCAGAGAAAATTTCTGTTGAAAATAAACACAATTTTAAATTTTCATTTTTTTGGTGGCAGTTTTAGTCGCGAATGGCGAAATATGGATAAAAATATGGAATATGGATAAAAATCGCGAAATATGGAAAAATATGGATTATAAAATGGGCTCTAGAAGCTCCAACCAAAGCTAAAAACACTATTTCTGGCATTTAAACGCTGTTACGAGTGCGCAAAAAAATGGATTTCCATATAAATCGTGGCCCTACACATAACAAAAAAAAGTATCAAAAATTTGTTTGGCATAAAACGCACTGTCCAATGGGAGACAGCTCAGCTGACAGCTCCGCTGAAATTGGGCGACAAAAATTCGTGCCATTCGAACAAAATGGATTACCAAATTGTGAAAGTTGTTCTGGTTGCCCTTCAGTCCCTTGTAGATGAACGACTTGCACGTTTTGGACACCAAATCGAAGTAAAACCGTTCCAAGCGGAATGGACCCTCTCCCGTGGACATTGGCAGTTGGCACGGGTTCGGGTTTGCTGAACACAACACAAATTTATAACAGAGTTGTCTCGAGTTTACCGACCAAGGAAAAATCTCCGATAATTTCGTCGATCGAGATTTCGATCGAGAATCTTGATAAATCTCGGTAGAGCCTATTCGTCGATCGATCGATCGATAATCTCGAACGAGATTTACTGAGATTTCKATCGAGAATCTCGAATGGATCTCTTCACTGCGCATAATTTTTAGGTTTCGAGTCGAGTTTGGCTAAATTTTTCGAGCCAAGCTTCGAGTCTAAAAAACCTCGAGTTTCGATGGGCAACCCTGATTTTTATACTGAGAATTTTATTGTATGCGTTAGTGATGCTCAAGAAGTAAATTTACCGAGACTCGATACCAAAAATGACCTTCGAGACTCAAGACCAAGAAATGACCACGAGAACCGAGACGAAACCCCAAAAAAAAAACTGAGACTCGAAACTCTCGCGCATCACTACTATGCATACCTTCCGGGCAGCACACTGTCGTCGCGGAATTTGCCCCAATATGGCACCAAAAACCATTCGGGCACGTGCTCATCGATGTGCTCACAGCGCAACTTTGAATTCTTCCATCGGCACCCACAAAAGGATTTCCTTAATTGGGTGCTTTTGTGTGTAATTAACAAAATACAGCTGCTGTTGTTTTTTAACCTGATGGACACGGGTTTGGCGAACACGCCATTTCGCATTGTTCTTGACTCAAAAAGTTGTTTCTGTTTCCCTTCAGCCCGCGATAAATGAACGGCGAGCACTGTTGGCTTTGAACATCAAATGCGAAGCGTTCCAACTGGTCATGGCCAACTAAGTAAATGTGGCGTTTTGTTGACACTATTTACCAACATTGGCGACTAGCATAAAGCGGACTCGGAATCCCGTTCTATCCCGCTTTTTGAAATCCCGATCCCGGCTTTAGTCGATCCCGATCACGGTTGTCAAGATCGGGCTCAGAGGTCCGGGATCACCAGATTACTGTTTTAGCGGGGGTTTCCTGCTAAATTCCTTTTTGAGATTTTCTTGTTTTTAAAATTTTTAGGAATTTTCACTGAAAATTCCCAAAAACCCGACCAATTTTCTTGACAAAAAATGCAATAAAAACGTAAAAATACTCCCTTAAAAAACTAATTTTTTTAGTCGATTCCCACCCCCCCCTCGAAAATTTTCAAGCATTTGATCATTTGTTGGACCAAGCCAAATGTTGAGAAATACAACAAATAAAGCTATTTCCTGGTGCTTATCCTGCTTTTCCGGGTTTTCGTCTGGTCACTCTGCCGGGATCCCGATCACGATCAGGATTTTATGCCTCCCGGGTTTTCAATCCCGGCAATTTTGATCCCGATTTTCCTTAAAAATCCAGATCCCGCTCTACTCAATTGGCGACCAAAGTCAAAGATCGCGCACACACCTCCAGCTTCCACCGGCTGAAGACACGGATCGATAGGCTCTGCAAACAAACAAAATTCATTTAGCCAAAGTCGATACTCGACCAGTTGGACAGCACACTGTTGTGCCGGGATTAGCCCCAACATGGCAGTACATGTCAGGCCGTCCATCACAGGCTCCGGGCTCGGGCACACATTGCTGTAGGGGCATGTCGACGTGTAATCGGCATGGATTCGGTTGACAGTGCTGTTCACATTCCGGCTTGCTGATGAAGTTGTTTTGATTGCCTTTTTGGCCACAGTAGATGAACAGTTTGCACTCCATCGACGCACTGTCCCAAAACCATCGTTGCAATTTGTAGTAGCCRACACCGGCGTTAACTGGTTGARTGCATGGATCGCCAGCTGAACACGAAGGAAAAGTTTTTGAGAAAATTTATATGGTGGARGGATCGGGAATGAATAGCAAAACGATCAAGTCAGGAATGTGAATGACGAGGAGTGCAAGACGGAGGGGTGAAAATTTTGAGAATGAACAAAAATAGACAAGACTGGGTCGACATTGACGACAATTTCTGGTCASTGGACATTGGCTAGCCGTCCATAAGTGCTTCTTCTTTCGATGTAAGTATATATAAATGGGAATCGGCTGAAGAAACGAAGGTATATTAAAGTTAAAAATGCGTCCCGCTAAAGGCTGCATCATCACCATCATTTCCGCAATTCTGCTGGTCATTTTTTTCCTCGCCCAAATGGTGGAAAATTCGACCACATTCCCGAGCAGTACAACAACAACAACAACAACAATGTTGCCGGAAAATGTGTCCGAATTGCTTCAGAACAAAGTCCAATAAATTAGAGGATAGCACGGGATCGGGACCCAGTACTGAAATGTTTTTCTGGTACTGAAATTTAGTCCCGGTTTTTTTCAAGCTCCGATAAATGGTCCCGGTCGGGACCAATACTGAAATATCTTTTCTGGYACTGAAATTTAGTCCCGCTTTTTTTCAAGCTCCGTTAAATGGTCCCCGGTGTTTTTCCAACCCGTTTTTTGGTCCCATAGTAACGGGGCCCAGTTTTTTTTTTACAAAAGTCCCGGTCCCGTGCTACCCCTTAAAATAAATGTTGAGTTTCGGTGGAATATATTCATTTAGGACTTAAGGACATCCAAAGTACTTGGCAAAAACATTTTCTCAACGTCTGTCTCCAACCCGGACGCCCGAAGGCTCTTAATAATCTGACGTGCTTTTGTCGCCAATTGGGTTACGAAACAATTCTGGTGGAAGTGTTAAGTAGACAGCCAGTCATTCTTCGAATTCCCCAATTCGTATCCGATGGAATTTTAAAGAAAATTGCACAAAAAGTACGAACATCTCGGTGAGCGTGTCTAACCGATTAAAATTGAAAAAAACTGCCAAAAATTAAGTGAAGTGAAGTCACAGGGAGTCGAAGGGTTGGTCTACAGTGAGGGGCACATGGGAAGACGTGCAGACGGTTTGTGGATGGCTCACAATGAGAAGGAAGTGCGGACGTTATACCAACGGATTCAAGCAGTGCTGGCACTGAACCCGGCCATGGGCGAAGACTTTTTGGTTTTTTTTTCAATAATTTGGTAGTGGAAATTGAGAATTGTTGCTTCGGTTTACAACGGGACCAGTACTGAAATAGTCAGTTTTTTCTATTTTGGTACTAAAATTTTGGTCCCCCGGTTTTTTTAAATTCCTTTAAAACTCCCTTATAATGGTCCCGGGCTTTGTACGTTTCCCGGCCCCGGGTTTTCCCCAAAAGTCTCGGTCACGTGCCAGCCTAGTTTACACCAGGGTTCCGATCTCAAAATTTTTAAAATCCACATCGGAGCATTAAAAAATCCTCATTTGATACTTAAAATCCGCAAATACACAAAATTTATGTTACTTCGCTTCATTTGTTATGCCTATATCGGTACAAACAATTGACTGAACAATTTCCTGTCACAAAAGTGCATTTTTAACAATTTTTACATCATTTTTTTGCGCGGGATTTTTCAAAAATTTTTTGGGAGAGGGAGGTGGGTCCGTTGGTGCCGATAGGTACCGGCGGGAAAAATTTTGAATTTTGACTAAATTTGTTAAGCAATTTGCAACCAAAATTGGAAAGAATGTGATGCTTTTTTGCATTAAAAAGTTGAAAATTTTGCCTCGTTGACCTTCCAAAAAACCACAAAATGAGTCTTAAACCTCGGATTTGGGAGCCCTGGTTAAGAGTTGCAACCAAAATTTTAAAATACGGCATTTTTTGAAGCTATTAGTAATGAAAGAGGTCCGGCGGCTCCGATAGGCGCCGCGGCAAAAAACCGGATGCCAAAACAAAATCCGGCAATGCGAACTCAAAAATGTTCGGATATCCGGAATCCGGTTACATCCCCCCTGGTTTACCGCCGTTGCAGGTGCTAAGATATGCTCCGTTTGGCCATTATGCGCCCCATTATGACCATTTGGACCCAATGCCGCCCTCCTATGACGACGGGTGGTTCGCATATTTTGGCAATCGACTGGCAACTGCCTTGCTGCTGGTGGACATCGCCGAACGCGGGGGGTCCACTGTGTTCCCAAATTTGGGGATGAATATTGTACCGGAGAAAGGTGAGGGAGGGCAAGTTAGGCGTAGAGCACGGACCGATCGAGATTCTCGATCAAAATCTCGATCGACGAAATTGTATSGGGATTTTTAGTGATTCTCGATCGTTTGATTTTTCRAGATTTATCGAGATTCTCGATYAAAGTCTTGGTAAATCTCGACCGAGATTTACCAGTTCTCAATCTAATCTCTRTCGACGAAATTTTACARAGATTTTTTARTGAGTGATCTCGATCATTTGATTTTTTTTCGAGATTTATCGAGATTCTCGATCAAGTCCGTGCTCTAGTTAAGAGAGCTCTGATCATTTCTGATGTATTGAACAAAGGTGATCTGTTGMTGTGGATGAACGCCGATTCAAACGATCGGCGTGAGCAGAATGCCTTGCACGCGGCGTGCCCCGTTGTGGTGGGCGAAAAGATCGCAGTGTCTCTTTGGATCCGAGGCAATTTCCAGGTGTTTAGCACATTAATTAGTAGGGATCGGATTTTGCATGTTTCTTTAACGAACAATAAGGATGTTCGATAGTCTCGGGGTTCTTGAGTCGAGAAAGTCTCGATCTCGAGTCATTTCTCGGTCTCGATTCTCAGTAAATCTCAATTCTCAAACATCTCTAGCCATTTGGAAAATTTTGTTTTTGGCATTTTTCCAAAATTTTCTTAAGAAATATGCATAAAAAAAGGAAAAATTTAGCCTTAAAAATTAAGTTTTCTAATGCATCCCAAAAAACGACTATTTTCCGGAAAATATGGATCATAGGTTCCATAGCCAAACCACTAAAAACTACTTTTATAGGTTTTCTTATGGACCCTTTTGGTCAAATTTGTTGAAAATCTTTTGTATTCTAAATATGACAGAAATATGTTATCTGATGGGCTGATTACGAATTCGACAATATAAAATAAAAATTGAGAATGTAAAGCGGTTTTTTAATCAGTTYAAATTATTGAAAATTGAGGAAAACCCACTTAGGTAACACCAAAAGCGCCGGAACCGATTAAAAAACCGTTCTAAATTCTTAATTTTTACTTTCTATTGACGAATTCGTAATCAGTGGACCAAGTAACATATTTTCAGACACATTTTAGAATAAAAATATTTCCCAAAACTTGAAAGCCTWTTAAAGTGGTTTTGAGTATTTTGACTCTGGGACCTACATATGATCCATATTTACCATTTCCCGAAAAAAATACATTTTTTTAAATATTTTTGTAAAAAATTTGTGCAAAGCAAGAACGGAATTGATACGTTTACAGAATACACTGAAGTGTGCGCGGACACATCCGGGCTATGAGCCGGAAGAATTGGTGCGAAGGAATGTGCGGAAGGCGGCGGAAGGGTTTCCGGAGGAACGCCCGACCATTCCCCGTTGGGTGTTTGAAGATTAATGATTGACTTGCCGCTGACTATGTGCCGAGAGTCCCGATAAAATAGTAATTGGATGCCAAAAAAATTCCCGGAAATCTGGACCCAAAAAACGTCCGAAAACCGCGGAATTTAGAAATTTTTTCAAAATATTTATAGCAAATAATAATTACAAAAACGATTAAAAACATATTCTAAATGTTTAAAATATTTAAAGGTTTACTGTCTGCAAAACTGATCCAAATTATGAAAATCTTTGTGAAACTACGGATAATTTCGCGAGAAAAATAATCCGGCATTCCGTGCCAAAAAAAAATGCCCGGAACTCCCGAATCCGGTTACATCCCTGGTCCAAAAACCGATCACCCAAAATGTAAATGAAAAGCGTTGAGACTTAAAAACTTGCTTTCACAAAAAAAACACTTTTACCCATTATTGGGCAGCACAAACTCGTCCCGGGGTCGCCTCCAACATGGCAATAATAGCCAGCGGCACAAACATTTTGCTGCGTGGCCGAGCAGTAGCCGAACTGCCCCTGGTGTTGATCCCGGTATGGAGTGCCGACAGCGCATGGATTTGCTGCTACAAAATGTTTTTGAAAGTTGTTAAATCTTGTTGTTTTCCCCGACATTTTTTATGTTACCATGACAACTTTGTTCACAGTCCAAACGAGACAAAAAGTTATTCTCGTTGCCTTGAAGTCCTTTGTACATAAAACTTTGGCATTGTGCCGTCGGCGAGAAGAAAAACCATCGGACCAGATTGGAAGGGCCAACGCCGACATTCAACGGCTGCTGACACACGTCGATCGCAGCTTTAATTTTTTAGTCAATTAAAATTTGCTATTTTTGGGCACTTATCTTTTGTATTTGGACGTTTTTGATTTATTGTGTAAATTAGGGCTGGGCCCCGAGCCCTTGGGGGCGGGAAAGTCGGGGGTCGGGGACAAAAACCCCGACCAAAAATTCGGGGGCAAAAACCCCGACCAAAAATTCGGGGGGCAAAAACCCCGACCAAAAATTCGGGGGGCAAAAACCCCGACCAAAAATTTGGGGTTAGGGGTAAAAGTCCGACCAAAAAAAGTCGGGGTTTGAGCTCAACCCTAGTGTAAATTAAGGCTATTCGCTTAAAAATGAATCATCATATTCAATTCATTACGCGAACCGGGACATACTGCTTCTCATCACGCATTTTGTAAAAAAAGCATATAAAAACTTGAAAATCCGGTTTCTATTAATAAAATGAATGTGAATTTAAATTTACCTATTCAATTTCTGAATTTCGGAAGTTTTATTTCGATTTTAAATTGGAAAAAAAAAATTTTTGATTCGGAAAAAAATTTTCTTCCGACGCAACCCGGGGCTAATAAGTGTGATCGGAAATGTTGAGTCCACGGAGAATGATCAAATCGCACATGCCTGGCTTGTTACAGCACACCGTCGTGATCGGACTGTCACCAACGTGGCAGAATTGTTGGCCAGAACATGAATGGGCAGTGGCAGTTGTTGTTGGCTTGCACAACGTGAATTGGCCGGCGCCGTAGGCGCACGGATTGAGCATTGGAGTTTCTAAAAAACGAAACATTTACGTAGAAGCCGGAGTTAAGATTTTCCAAGATTATGATCCGGTATACAGCACCAGGACCAGGATATCCTGAGAATAAGAAATTTTAATCCTGATAAATTCTGATCCTGGTCAATTTCCAATACTGATCCGCACCAGGACCAGGATATCCTGACAATTAGGAATTTTAATCCTGATAAATTCTGATCCTGGTCCATTTCCAATACACTGATCCGCACCAGGACCAGGATATCTGACAATTAGGAATTTTAATCCTGATAAATTCGAATCCTGATCCATTTCCAATACACTGATCCGTACCAGGACCAGGATATCCAGATAATTAGAAATTTTAAACCTGRTTAATTCTGATCCAGGTCCATTTCCAATACACTGATCCGGGATTTTTCAAAAATACAGGGCTATACTTTTATGGCACTCCAAAATACTCGCCGAAAATGTGGAAACTATTTGCGCGTCCACCCAACCAACATTGCCGCAACCCGGTGTGTTAGTGCTTACAACAAATTAGTTCACCTCCAAACGCAGAAAATCTGTTTGCCATGCCTGTCCTCGGGCGAGGAGGATGTGTGCCATTCATTGGCCTCATCGCTGCGCTTAACCCACCGTTCTGTTTATCCACTTTTTCGAACTCCAAACAATTTTTACGGATACCCCGAAGGTGTTGTTGTTGTTTGATCATTTTGTTGTTCAACGTCGGCGTCCCTGACGGGAAATTCGGGTGGGCTCAACTCCTCCTCATCCGCCGAGGTTAAGGCTAGCRAAGCTGAACGCAACGAAGATGAAGCAGCAGTAGCAGCTTGAACGCGACGAAGTTGTGGCCGGCGTTGCTGCTCTTGAACACGTGCGGCCGAGCGTGGCATGGACAAGGTTAGTGAAACGGGCACGTAGACCAGTGTGTTTGGGGGGCTTGAGTTCTGGGGTTTAGGCGAGGATAAATCGTGTTGGGATGTGGACGAGGCCGATATTTGTGAGTGAATTCCTGTAGMGAATTGTGTGAGTATTGAACTCTTAATAAATAAGTGGTTAGAGGAGGAGTGTGTAAAAATGTTATCAAATAACATTGGTTATGGACACCAAAATGGTAAAGAAGAGGGCTTTGAACTTGAACAGTTATTGCAATTTTGTCGTTCAAAAGTCTTAGGACTACAGTAAGTATTCTTTGGTACAGACTAGGGTTGGTCCCCGACCCCTCGGGGGCGGGGAAAGTCGGGGTCAGGGTTTTCGTCCCCGACCAAAAAAGTCGGGGTCGGTGTGTTTCCCAAGCAAAAACCCCRAAAAATTCAAAAAAGTCGGGGTTGGAAACGAAACCACCGACTAAACGGTGCCGGGGAAAGTCGGAGTCGGGGTTTACGTCCCCGACCAAAAAAAGTCGGGGGTCTGGGAACCCGCTAAAAATTCWAAAAATTCGGGGTTCGGGGACKGGGACCARCCCTAGTATGTACAGACTGATATACGGTGGCAACCGGGAATGCCTCCGGGGAAAACCCCCGACAAAAAAACCGGCACGCACGCCCCCATAACCCGGGCCTTTAAGGCAAAATGGCACCCCTGCTGCTGGTGGCAACATAAAATCCCCACATCGATTGGGAAACCATTAAACATAATCAAAAAATCAACAACCACCTCTACACGCTCTTTCGCATTGATCCATTGACTGAAAGTTGTTGGCGTTTCCACAACATCCAGACCAGTAGAACAGCTCACAACGTAATTGACCCGTGTTGAAGAACCAGCGAGGAATCCTTTCTCGATAATGTAATGATCAGAATGGCAAAAGCAAAATTCGATCGGAAAARGCAAGACAAAAAACCCCAAAAAAAATCATTTAACAAAACAACTCACTGACCGATATGGGCCATTTCCGACTTGCTGAGGCTGGGAACAGATTGGTGAAAATTGTGCTAAAAATATAAATACAATAAAAATTCAAATCAAAACTTTTGATTTTGAACACGTCAAACGAACAAACCACCGACCATTTTGGGTGGGAAGAAAGGAATGAAACATCATTTGTGCAGCAGCTTTTGAAAAATTCAAAGTTGAAGCGGTGGGCGCGGTGTTGAGGGAGCTGCTGCTGTCTTCGTCCGTTCCAATCGGTAAATTGATCACTTGCGTTTGTGGTGGTACATGTCGGTAGAAGGTGATCCGGGAGAGGTTCTTGAACAGCTCCTAACTTTTGTAAAATTTCTCCAAGAACCCGGTAGCAATAAAGCGCAAGGAGAGGGTTTAATGAAACGTCAAAAAGCTTAAATTCACTCATTTTGATGGTCCGTCAAATACTTTTACCGTTTCCTATGGCCGATCGTTTTGGCGCGATCAGTCATAACTTAGTCATTAGTAAAGCAAATCAAACAAAATTAATGTCATTCAAAAGCACTCAGTATGTTGAACTTTTGATCAAGCAAAAGCTAGCCGATTCGTCTTTTCTCAAAAAAGTTATAGCTTAAAACGTGAAAATTCAGAATTAGCAAAAAAAAAGATGTGTGTATTTTTGAAAAACACAAAATCAGCAAATTTTCGACAAAAACGTTAAAAATTATAAAAAAAATTTCTGACGGCGCCTGTCAACACCGTCGGACTCACCAACCAAAGTTTTGACATTAAATTCGTATATTTACACGCTGAAGGAAAATTCCTGCTTTTGCATAGGCTGATCCTGCTTTGTGGGTTTTACATAGGGTTCCTCCCCGTCCCCGAACCCCGACTTTTTTGAATTTTTCGGGGTTTCTGCTGGGAAAAACCCCGACCCCCGACTTTTCCCGCCCCCGGGGGGTCGGGGAGGAACCCTAGTTTTATAGGTGGGGCCACCCTGATGTAACCAAATTTGCCCTTTGACTTACCGCCGGAGGGGTGCTCATGAAAACGCGCTTTAGGGCAGCCAAGAGGGTGTTTCCTTCAGCAGAAGAGGCCATCGGTGAGGACGGCGGCCCGTTTTCATCGGCAATTTGGGCGTGAGCATTGAGGAGAAGCGATGTGATNAGGGTGTTTCCTTCAGCAGAAGAGGCCATCGGTGAGGACGGCGGCCCGTTTTCATCGGCAATTTGGGCGTGAGCATTGAGGAGAAGCGATGTGATTGAGACGAGCATGAATACAAATGGCAAGTTGCGTACAGTGAAAAGCATCAGAGTGATTGAATATTTTGAGGCAGAAGGAAAACAAAAAGTTAATTATAAAATTTGATCAGACTCCTCTTAAGGCAACAAATTTTTTATTAAAAAAAATATTTTCCATGTACATAGGGTGTCTATTCGAAAACATGGTAGAGTAGGATCGGGATTAAGACTGAAATGCCCGTTTTAGAGTGGGATCGGGATTAAGACTGAAATGCACGTTTTAGAGTGGGATCGGGATAGAGGACTGAAATAGCGTTTCAGAGTGGGATCGGGATAGAGGACTGAAATGCCCGTTTTAGAGTGGGATCGGGATAGAGGACTGAAATGGCCGTTTTAGAGTGGGATCGGGATAGAGGACTGAAATGCCCGTTTTAGAGTGGGATCGGGATAGAAGACTGAAATGCCCGTATTGGGGACTGAAATTTGGCCTTTTATGAACGCCCAATTTATTCAAAAATTTTTACAACTTTTTACGGGACTTGGATCATTTTTTTACCTTATAAAATTCCAACATACTAATCCCGATCCCGGTTATTTTCCTCCCTAAACTCCCAATCCCGCTTTGGCATCAAAAAAAATTCAATTTTCTATTCATTAAATCTGTGCTCGGGAGAATGGAAGACTCTGTCTCGTCTCAGCTAAGTGGTGCTCTATTCCAACCAATTGTTGAAAGTTAAATAGTTGAAAATCGATTTGCCTTCCAGCACCGATTTTGTGATGCGGTCGGTGGTTGACCAATGTCCCCGTCCTCCCGTCCAGCTCTCGTGAACTGTCCGTCCGTTCTCCACTCCTCCACCCCCCCTCCCCGCGGCGCTTAGGACTGACTTCGAGAGTCCCATAATCCTCCGGTCTGTCATTGTCCGCGCACTTTCTCATTCCCCCAGTTTACTAATTACTATTTACCTACTTTATGTACAGGGGGGGGGACGGCTTGGATCCGGGATGAATGAATGGGACAGAGCATCATCGTCATATAGGAGGAGTTGACGGACGGACGGACGGACGGACACAGAATGAGACGTAATGGAGAAAAATGACACCTGAAAACAACCGCTAAAACTGCCGGAAATGTTYGCAAAAACCGGTTAGCATAGACGGACGAAGTTTAGCGTAAAGCGCAGYGAGTTGGTGAGCTGCGCGCATTTGCACTTTTTTTTAAATTTGAATTTTTATAGCGTTGTTTAAGCGGTTAAACCTACTCCCGCTCACC
The DNA here is from genome assembly GCA_001723225.1 of Globodera ellingtonae. Taxonomy (NCBI): domain Eukaryota; kingdom Metazoa; phylum Nematoda; class Chromadorea; order Rhabditida; family Heteroderidae; genus Globodera; species Globodera ellingtonae. The sequence continues at coordinate 60,555 of MEIZ01000020.1, read as the reverse complement.
CCGCCGGTTACCGGTTTTTTCAAAAAAATTTTAAATATAATTAAATCAAATTTGCACAAAATAATTGTGAACTTCCCACCCCGGAAGAGGGGGGGGGGTGGTGTTAGGTTTTCGTTTTGTTTACTGTTCTGTTGAGATAAATGTAAACCGGATGCGTATAAAAAATAGAAATTTTAATTAAACTAAACTGACCAAAATGAGAATTTTCTATTGACAAACGAGTATTTTGAAAATTTTGTCTATCCAGATTTCGATCGAGAATCGCGATCGGTCCGATCTCTAGTTAAGATCATCTAAATAGAGGATATAGCGACAGGCGTTAAAATGAAGAAACATTTTTTTATCTAATTTAAAATTGCGAAAAAATTGGCCTCCTTGGTGGGCAATTAAAAATGTTCCTATTTTACAATCAATTTGAATGGGCGGCCAATTCCATGTAAAAAAATTGTTGTTATTTCCTTTTATGCACCTCTTGAGGACTTTTTCGTGTTCAGAGGTGTTAGAAGAGCGACCGGTTGTTATTAAACAATCAATTTGAATCATTTTGACTAATTTTTTAAATTAATATTACATACATATATAGCATTTTATAAATTAATTTGATGCGGTTTTATTGTATCGTAATATTTTTATTGTTTCATTATTCGTTTGCTTGTTTTTCATCATGTAATCGTTGTTGGATATGGATTTAAATATTGGTATCGAAGCGAATTATTATTCGCGCCATATTTTCCCGCCTTTTTCCTTCCCACCGTTTTCCCCCGCTCATGGACCATTGGCATTCACTCGCGATCTGTTCGGACTTGTTGTTGCACCCAATTTTGGATTCCCCACCTCCGACCTTTTCTATTCGTTCATTTCTATTTAGTTAGTTATCCATTCATTGATTTGGTATTTGTTTTCTAAGTAAAATTCTAATTGTGTGTCACAAGGACACAACAGTGGCGACGCCCGTTGCATAAACTAAAGCGTGTGGTGAACTCAAAACGCGACACCCAAGGCCACCTACACGTAACCATAACACAAGTTATACTCCCCATCTGTCATAAGCCAAGGGTTGTTTCTCTGTTTACCAGAGTAAAGCAAGAATTGGGTTCCATACGGTTGCGGTTTTGCACGAACGTTATCGRTTAAAAATCGAGTAAAGCCGAAAGTTGAGCGTCCTTTCTATTCTCCTCTGGAAATTTGCTCTCTTTCATCACATTCATTGTCCTCGTTCTCTCACACCTGAAAATGGCAACAAGTGAACAGTTGCAAGCGATTCTTGCAGCACAGCAAAAACAATTTGCAGAMTTACTGGCAAAAGTTCTGCCGGTGGCACCGAGTGCAAATAATTCGGACCTTTTTTCCCAAATTAACTCACAGGTGCCACAATTCAACTACGACCCAGAGGCAGACGAAACGTTCTCGCTCTGGTGGGACAGATTCGGATCATTTGTGGAGAAGGATGGAAAAGCCATGGGCGAGGACATGAAAGTTCGTTTAATTTTGGGTAAACTTTCAGCGACAGAGTACTTGCGGTACGAACAGCAAGTCAGTCCGCAAAAACCCGCCGAACTGGGCTTTCAGCCAACGATTWCGGCGCTGAAGTCGCTCTTTGGGGACACCAAATCCGTCTTTGTTCGAAGGTTTGAGGTTTTTCAATTGTGTWGTGGCCCGACACAAAGYGTAATGGAGTTCGGGGCGATTGTAAATGCCCGATGCGAGCGTGCCGACATGACTCTTACAAAAGAAGAGATTAAGTGCTTAATTTTTGTCACAGGGTTGAGCGACGSGCACAAAGATCTCCGCCAAGAATGTCTTCGGCAAATGGAGAAGGCTCGGAAGGCAACACCGCCCAAGGCCGTTACCTTGGAAGCTCTTCTGGAAGAGTGCCGTGCCATCCAATCACTGCAAAATTCAGCAGCCGCGCTCGCGCCTGCCGTGCACACCATACAGGTTAGACCTCAACGGGTGAAAGAAAGCCCAAAGAAGAGGTATCAAGGTAAAAGTGCRGACCGGCCAAGTTTGGGGCGGAATTTTGGTGAAAAGTGGGATAARAAAAGGGAATTTGTCCCCGCAAACAGGCACGAGATCAACAACAGCCAACGGCTGAAGTGCGAGCGTTGTGGTAACGCACACGAAACTCGGAGGTGCAACTACCCACCAAATGTACAGTGCTTTGGCTGCGGTAGGATCGGGCACATCAAGCAGATTTGCCGATCATCGCGACATGAGACTCGGGTGCAGTCGCACGCCGTCTTCTCAACATTCAGTGTGGCCTACTCTAACYGAGAGTGGATTTGGATCCAGCTCCACGTCAATGGCCGCCCACTAAAATTGGCCGCCGATTCCTGCTCACATCTGACCATCATCCAGCGTCCGCTGTGGATAAGTTTGGGTGAACCAAAACTCAACAAGGTTGGRAAAAGGGTCGGCTCGTTTTCCGGACACAAATTACAACTGTTAGGMAGTTTCAATTGCCACGTTCAGTTCAGAAAGGTCGATCTCCAATTGGAATGTTGGGTAGCAGACACAGATGCTCCGAGCATCATGGGTCTGGAGTGGATCTGTCCCTTTGAACAGGCAACTCAGCAGCCCGTCGCAACTACACTGTCAATGCAGTCGGCTCCGACGGCGCTCGCAATTCAATCAACGGAGGACCCTCAGGATCTGGCTAGTCAAATTAAAAGGGCATTCCCGCAGGTTTTCGAGCCAGGANGAACGAGTATTTCGAAGTAAAATTGACGAAATTTACACTAAAAATGAGCTTATAAATGTGCCGATATGCGCTATCGGAAAATTTTAAAAAATTTGCGGTTATTTTTCGTTATGATAAGAGATCGGACTGAAAACCGATCAAGATTTTGATCGAGAATCTCGATCGGTCCGATCTCTAGTTAAGATAATCTAAATAGAGGATATAGTGACAGGCGTTAAAATGAAGAAACATTTTTTTATCTAATTTAAAATTGCGAAAAAATTGGCCACCTTGGTAGATTGGGCAATTAAAAATGTTCCTATTTTACAATCAATTTGAATGGGCGGCCAATTCCATGTAAAAAAATTGTTGTTATTTCCTTTTATGTGCCCTCTTGAGGACATTTTCGTGTTCAGAGGTGTTAGAAGAGCGACCGGTTGTTCAATTTGAATCATTTTGACTAATTTTTTAAATTAATATTACATACATATATAGCATTTTATAAATTAATTTGATGCGGTATTATTGTATCATAATATTTTTATTTTTTCATTATTCGTTTGCTTGTTTTTCATCATGTAATCGTAAGGTAACATTTTATATTATAATATATATTCTCTATCATTTTTTATTTAATAATTTGTAGCAACAAAATGTACGTTTTGACAACGAAGACTGGGTCCCAAATATGGTTAAACTTCCAATTGGCACAAAGAAAATTGCTAGAGAAATTATGGTGACTATAATTAATTAATTAAAATTTTAAAAGTTCTCAAAACAAAAATTAAATAAATTTATAAATTAAGTTCTGAAGAAAATCGTTCTAGTTCAACAATTAWTTATATTTATATATTCAATTGAAAATGAAAAATGAATTATAAMAATTATTTTTTAGATGCTTTTGGACTCAGATTTGGTGCCATCAAAACTTTGTCAAAAAATGAAGGATTTATACGACGGAATTAATGAATTGGACAGGAAATTGTTGCACATTGTCTGGTGGGCTGAAATTGACTGCAAAAGCATCAACGACTCCTTTGTCAACCCATTTTTGCCATTTAATTCAGATCAAAATAAAATATTAACATAATTTTTGTTTATTTTGTTTATTTTGATTCTTGAAATTTTATATTTTCAAGGCCTTCAATACCGTGTTTCAAAATTATAATGAAAATTCTTTAAATTTGCCATTCAAAATAAACCGGATCTTATCAAAAAAACCTAACCGGGCGCTTAAAATCATAAATCAGGTCCCCAAACAATCAACCAAACACTCTCCACCTAATTGAAATAATTTCAAAAATTCCCCCCAATCAAAAATTGATCGAAAACTACAATACCATTTAAGTCGTTGACAACTATTGCAAATTTCCACATTTTATTAAAGATTCAAACCAAAAATTCTCAATATCTGGACGAATATTTTGAATAAAAGCGCTAAATTTCAAATGCGCCAGGCCCTTGAAAATATTGAAAATTTTCTTACCCCGACGTCGGACATTTTGGATCCCAAAGCTTCATAAAGCTTCAGGTTCCTTGAAAATCAAATTCCATCATAGGAGTAACACAAAATGTGATGTTGATATTAATTTTTACAAAATATGTTTCATGTTTTGTCCACAGTCGACATATTTTTCAAGAAATGATCATGGCGAACAGAACTTCTGATGCAATCACATAGCATCATCTTTCAAGTTGCTCTGCTGCTGTTGATCGTCTTTCACTGTTTGAAATTGGCGTTTTGTTCCCAATTCCTATGGGCATTGATCGCTTAAATTGATCAGACAACGGATTATAACTGACGGATGCCGATCGCAATGTAAGAGGTTGCCGCTGCTGTTGATGACCACGAATTTTTAACAGATTTTGACATTGAAAATTTTTACTTTATGGGAGGGGAAACATCAAAGAACCTGGGGTTTAAATATTTTAAATTTTGATCAACAGCTATCTAACTTACTTAATTATTATGAAAATTAATAAAAATACTATTTATTTAAAAATAAAATACGATAATTTTTCAAACAAAAATTAAGCAAAGTCGGGCCTCCGAAAAATTCGACAATAATTTACTAAATTTTGTGATTATGTAGTTTTTTTGTCTTGAAGACATATGTTTAATTTTACTAAATGCCAAATTAACAAGTTTCGAACTGCAAATTACCAATTGCGTCAATCCAAAAAAGAATTGTGAGAAAATACAAAATTAGTTTTAGAATATTTTGCGATTTTCGCATGAAAGCTCAAAGATTCAACGAAATGCCATATTATTAACTAATTGGATTTCTACATTTTTTGGCATATCAAAAACGTAAAAAATGTGAGAAATGCCACATTTATCTCAACATAACGCGCATGACATTTGTAGATGAATTTTGAGCAAAAAATGTAAAGCTTAATGAATATGGCAATTTTTTTTTTACACGAATTCTAAGGTAATAATTAAACGTTTGATTTCATTTGAATTTAATTTTATGCGAAAGGTAATTTCGTTGACAAAAATGAATTTAAAAGAATTCGGCTGTGGCGGTAGGCGCCGCCGAGAAAAATTCGATGTTTTAACAATGTTTGTTAACGAAATTGCTCTAAAATTTTAGAAATTTGGATAAAAAAGAGCAAAAGTTACATCAACATTTTTTAAGAGAAACTCCAAGGAAACAAATTCAAAAAGTAATGAGAAAAATTCTTGAAAATTAACTAATTTGGCAATCTATCTAAAGATTAATCTAAACGCGGCAGGAAATGCACAAATCGAGAATGCATTTGAACAACCTAATAAACGATTATTTAGTTGACAAATTTTAAATTCATCAAGTCCGAAACACACACGTTTGAATGCTTTTAAAATTTCATTAAATTGATTTAATAATTACATTTGCTGTTTTTACTGTAGAAAGTACCAATCACGAAAAAAAGTTTTGGCAAAAAAAAAAAGAAAAACTCGAAAACAAGCAATTTTGGGGGTTTTCTGGCTATAAAGTTTTTGAAATTGTTCAATTGATTCGCTTCTGTTTTTAGCTTTTTCAGAATGTTAATCCTTTTTTACAAATTGACGATTTCATTTTCAACACTTGGGTTGAAAGCGGAATTTTTCAGAGTAGCTTTGAGTTTGAACTATTCTCTGGATAATCATTAAAAATGCCAAAATCAAAATTATACAAAGTCATTTTAAAAGTGATTTAACATCAATTGAATTTAAAACATTCACATCAATGAAAGTTAATCAAATAATTGCGTTTTCCTGTCATTTTCACAAAAATTCACAAGAGGCCAGCCCGTCTCAAATTCAAAATTACGTAGTAGTCTCTGCGTTCTCGTTCAATCTGTTTTTGAAGTTCCTTTGCGGCGGCCAATTCTTTTTGGCATTGATCGGTTGTGATCAGCTGAGCTTCCACATCGCTTAGACTAATTTTATCATCTTGTTGGTCCTGGACAAGCGGTTGCTTGTCATCAACAGACGACTTTTTGAATTTTTTGAAGAATTTTGTCATTTCTGAATGGTGGGACAAAAATTGTAAAATAATTAACAATGAATTTAACAAAATCGTTGTTTAGGTGGAAATTGGGTTAGCGGTGGAACGGGCGTTCCGACAAAGTGATTAAATAATTTATTTAAAAGGCTTAAAACCATTTTGGCATTAGAAACCATGCCAAAAAGGGGCCCCTATTTATATTCTTTGATTGCAAAATGCTAACAAAATTTACATTCTTTTCACCTCCGCAAAAATGGGACCCATTAAACACGTTATTTGACTCGTCAACACAAAATTTGACACCGCTTAAATTAAAACCATCGAATTAATCCTACCTATGTTTGGCTTGGAATTACACCAGCTTTTACAAACAAAAACARAAATCAAAAAATASAAATAAAATTTGGTTCAKTTTTAAGGGTTGGAACATTTAATRAATTTTATTATGGAAAAGAAATTTTATGCCGAATGAGATGGTTTGCCTATTACGCTTTGCGTTTATATGTAGAAATAATTGACGAAGAAATTATTTTCCCCCACTTTTGTATAATATGGGAAATAATTGGACGGTTTTAGTAACAAAAAAAAAAGAAGAAATGTCATAATTAATATTAAAGAAACTTCCCACGGTTGATAAGTAAAAATATGACGCAAATGGTTACCATAAGACAAAATGGTGAGATTATTGCTTGATCAGAAGGAGATTTACATCGTTCAGAAAAAACAATTGACGCCAACCCGATTTTAAGTTAAAAAGTCCATTAAAAATCTCAAAATAAGCACCAAAAATGGCCTAAATAATTAACAAAAATCCTAAAATTAGATGTGTAAATTTGATTTCTTATTCAACCATATAATTTTTGAAAATATTAAAAAAATTAAATTACCTAATTATGGCTAACACTCAAAATGATTGTTGAATTATGCACTGTTCTTTAGCACAAAGTACAACCACTGCTTATCTAATGAGGCATTCATCAATTTCGTTTTTTTGTTTAATGATTTCCGGTTCTAGAATTTTATTGTTTGGGCGACCAACTAAAAGAAGCCGGTGTAAATTTTTGGAGAGCAAAAAATGTTCAAAACGAAAAAACGTAACAATAAACCAGCTTTTTTTCTAAACATTGTGCACTTAAGCCCGATGAAAAAGTTAGTTTTGGTCTTTTCCAGTTTTCGTATGTTTTAAATTCCGATTTCCGCATTTTTAGCTTACCGCGCGCAACACAAGCACTAATTAAAGACTAGGACGACCCGGACCCTGACTATTCAAATCCAGCAGTCCAGGTTGTTGGGCCAAACTCCGGTTTACCCTAGGCCAAAAAGATGAAAATGATATTCTTCTTATTGAAATTGTGGTCAAACCCCGGGAGGCCAAAATTTGAAAAAGCTATTCTTTTTATTGAAATTTGGGTCAAACCCCGGATTAGCCAAGGCCAAAAAGATAAAAAAGATATTCTTCTTATTGAAATTGGGCCAAACCCCAGGAGGCCAAAAAGATGAAAAAGCTATTCTTTTTATTGAAATTGATTCTATAGAGAGAGCAAAGTAGGAGCAAAAAGCGAGAAACAAAAAATTGTGTACGGGCCAAAAGACAAGACAACGTAACGGAGTGGAGGCTTTATGTAAATCTTTAATTTGTGACTATAGCTCCTTAATGCTTTTATCTACGGCACAAATGTGCGCACTGCAAAGGCCTCTTTTAGTTGTTGAGACGCCTTTATCACCTCACCAAGTTTTTCTTTAAATGAATATCTTAACTCTTTTTCAAGCTTTTTGGAATGATTATCGACACCTGATAAAGAACTCATTTAACTCGAAATTATTTCGCAAATAAATCATTTTAATGATTCTTTTTGAAGCGAATGTTTTCTAATAAAAAATTCAACCCATTGGTGCGTTACCCGGACTATTCAGTTCGGTTCGGCTTTTTTCTAGAATTTAAGAATCCGAGTTTCGGGTTTGGATGAGACCAAAATTTCGGTCTTAGCATAAATTTAATAAATTTAAAGCGTTACCCTGACTATTCTGTTCGGTCCGGCTTTTTTTTCGAATTTAAGAATCCGGGTTTCCGGGTCCGGATGAGGCCAAAATTTCGGTCTTAGCAAAAATTTAATAAATTTAAATTTGTGAGCGCCGCTTTAGCCGGGTGCCGCTGTTTGGGGCATAACTGGTTACCGCGCCGCCCAACCATGGCTTTTCGCTTTATCTTTTAGCGTAATCAAATTGAAAAGCATTGGAAAAAGGTGTGCGTGTGCAAGGCGCACCTGGTGTTATTTGTTTCATTGCAAGTTTGACGTCGTCATATGTAAGAATATTCGTTTTTTTATTGAAGATAATTGGTTCGTAAATATCTTGACGGGATATAATTTATTAAAAAAAACAGGGTTTAATAAAGTTGTATTAATTAATTATTAAAAATTCAATTTTATAATGAAGAATTTAATTAGGTAGTGGTGATCTGTACAAATTTAATTTGTGCTATGTATTTTAATTGGCGCTCTGTAAAATTTGTGCTTTGTAATTAGTGTAATTCCAAATTTTCAATTTTTTGCTCCCGTTCTTTTTTAAATATTAATTTTTTTATTGAAGATAATTGGTTCGTAAATATCTTGACGGGATATAATTTGTTAAAATAAAATAGGGTTTAATAAAGTTGTATTAATTAATTATTAAAATTCAATTTCATAATGAAGAATTTAATTAGGTAGTGGTGCTCTGTAAAATTAGTTTGTGCTTTGTAGTTAGTGCTTTGCAAAATTTATTAATTCCAAATTTTCAATATTTTTTTGCTCCAGCTYTTTTTTAAATATTCATTTTATCATTTCTGTAGAATTTGCATAATAATTTGTAAATAAATTATTTATGCCATAAAAAAGAATGCTTATATGAACACATGGTATAAATAAAAATATGTTTACAGATTTTGTACAACAGAAAACATTGTACAATTAAACAATTTTCAGGTAGAGTTAGGTCGGGCCGGGACAGCAAGCCAACAAATGTCAAAGCCACGAAATGTTGAATTTATAAAAAAAAAAATATTCATAAAATTTCGCGATTTTTTTTTAAATACAAAAAATGTTACAAAAAAATCATTTGTATATGACAATGTTGGGGTCGAAGCGCCACAAACTGACATTTGTTATTAATTAAAAAAAACAATTTATTTTTGCGACATTTTGTGGCTTTAACATTTTGTGATGCATCGGGCCGGGACCGAGAATAGTACTRAAATTTACATTTTTAGAACTGAAACTTGGTCCCGGTCCAAAAAATCTTTTAAAACTTCCTTTATATGACCCCCGATTTTACCAATCTTTTTTTTTGTCCATTTGTCCAGGTTTTTTTGAGCAGAACTTTTTTTTTCCAAAAATCCCGGTCCGAACACCTACGCCATTTTCAACTAATAATCACACATGCTCATGAGTATGAGTCAGGGATGGGAATCGCGTCGAAAAAAGCGAACGGCGATCTCAACTTTTTAATGCGAACGGCGATCCGCGRTCGGCGATCTGCCCATAAAAGGCGATAATTGCGTTCACGATCGCGCGATCGCGATCACGATTCCCATCTCTGGTATGAGTCATGTAAAGGACTTGTTGCGCACAACTTGAATTGCTTCCAGTCGTGCGGGCGCTTTGCGCTGCACACCGCTGATCGGACGATTAGCGCCCGAGGCGTCGTTGCTCTGTTGGCTTTTGTTAGCAGCATAGCCGCTGGTGCCAGCCTTTGCAGTGGTGCCATTGTTGTGGTGATTGTTTGATTTTTTTGAATGGTTGGCATTCTGTTGTTCACCTGCTAGGAGTTAAAATATAATTAGTGCTCTGTAACAAATTTAATTAGTGCTCTGTAACAAATTTAATTAGTGCTCTGTAACAATTTAATCAGTGCCTCTTCAAAATGTAATTGTTTCCAAATTTTCAGTATTTTTGCTCCCGATATTCATTTTATTGTTTCTGTATTCTGTATGAATTTGCATAATAATTTAGGGGTGATCCAAAAAAATAAAATTAGATAGCTTTTATTATACGATTTTTTTATAGTTTATTTTGGTGTGCCCCAATCACCAGCATAGCGCGCGTCCGTGTAGACGACGCCGGAGGCAAATTGATTTCGTCGCGTGAATTCGGCAATTTTCTGTGCTGCTAAAAAGTTCAACAATTTTTGATTTTAAAAATAAATCAAAACAAAAAAAATGYGAGACTTTTGAGTTATACTGCATGCACTCTAATAAAATAAAAATTTTTAGTTTTGTTTASCATTTAYATAATTAAAAAATAAATAAAATCATGCAAGTATTGTATACTATCTTGGTTCTGATGAAATAAGAACTATTTAAGCATGTATAACCAACCCCAAAAAAATTGGTTGATTATTAAAATATGATTAATTTATTAGAATGTTTTTTTTCTTCAAAATTGTAAATTTCACTTTTTGAATTTATTTTAAAAAATGATGACAAATATTTACTTGTAAAAAATAGTTAAAATTAATAAAATTACAAAACGAAAAAATGCCCTTTTTGTCAAACCTAAAATTCGATGTTTCTCCGGGTTGTATTTGTCGAGTATATTTTGCCGTGTGATCGGCCTGAAGTACCTTTGCACAAAGTCATTGTCCATGCTTTGATCCAAACGCTAAATTAGACGGCAACAAATGAAAAAAAACAATACATTTTTTTTTAATAATAATAAAAATATTTTCTATAAATTAAGAAACAAATTAAAAGTTTATGTTCTCAATTTGTTAACCTTTTTTAGACGGGATTCCGACTCTTCCGGCTCGTCGTTTGTCACTTCAATCCTTTCCTGGTGTTGACGACCATTTCCGAGTTCAGTTCGTGCACTCGGTGAGACTAATAATGCATTCTGTTTACCTAACTTTTAGCATTTTTGAATTTAAGCCACGTGGGCCAAAAAAAGTTTAAAAAAAAATAAAAAWGAAAACAAAATTTTTGCCCTTGACTTTTTCTTAATAATCAATTATTTTGTCACAAAATTATCAAAAGTTGATTAGCTCACAGTCAACCTGATTTGTATGTTTTTCCTGCTTTTTGGATGTTTTCCTGATTTTTAAAAAATTTGGAAATTTTCAGTGAAAATGGCCATAAAAATAATGATTAATTTATTGACCAAAACCCCCAAAATTCCAATATATTGACCAAATTTTAAATTTTTTTCACGTTATAAAAAAATAACTAAAATTTGGGGCTTGTCTAATTAGCAAATTCAAAATYCGGTCCTTGCTAATCTCAATCGCACCTGCGCTCGCGGTTGGCAACGCTTGGCGAAATGTCAACTCAGGCAGTGCCCAACTTTCGGCCTCAATGTTCCACACSGAGTCGCGCTTGATGCGTTCAATGTTTGCATAATTGCTGTCCTTGTGGATGGCGGGCTGTACACGCTCCAAAATTTGGCACAACAACTTCAACTGCTGGTCCTGCTTGCGAATGGTCTCCAGGTAGTCCAGTCTGTCCAACTCGAACTCGCTGGACAAGTCGTGCATGTCGCTTTCCAAAGCTTGGACCTTCAACCAAGTGGTGTTTAAAACTGAGTTCGGCTTGTACAGATTTCAAAAAGTAATTTAAATGTTATACTATTTAGTCGGCACACATTGATTTTTATCACAAATTTTTGATCGAGAATCTGAAAAAATCTCGACACGGTTCTCAATCGTCCGCGCTCTAGTTTAAACGGCTGTCTTTATTAGAGCCCGGCGAGATCGAGATCCCGACCGAGATTTTCCGAGAGTCCAGGTCTCGAATCTCGGAAATTTGTCGAAAACTCCGAGACCTGGACTCTCGAAATTTCGAGATTTTTTATCTCGGGAGTCCAGGTCTCGGCCCATCCCCAAATCTCGATCTCGGTCTCGGATTTTTCAAATTCCGGGCTCTAGTCTTTATGCACGTGCCTTTAAATAGAATTTTTACAGTGGTGGGATTCCAAAATATTTTTTTCACCAATTTGATTAAGAATGAAATTTTTCCAAATTTAAAAAAAGGTACTTTCTAATTAAATAAAAAACTTAAGCCGTAAATTCTGTATTTTTATACCCCAACGGTCCAAACTCGTGTAAAAAATTAATTTTGTTTTTGACTGAAACACACGAATTTTTTGGACAACAATGACTAATTTCTAAAAGTTTTTAATAAAAATAATTTTATTTATTTTTACTTTTTTCTTCTCCAGATTGTACTGTTGCACTAGCGCGTCCAGCTTCTCCTGTGTGGAGGTGTAGACGTGCAGCATTGGGTCCTCCTTGTCCTTGTACATCTCGAGTGCTTCTGAACAATTTATTTCATAAATTCCTCTCTGAGAAAAAACCCATAATCAAGAATTCGGTTTTTGATTCAAAAATAGACTAATTTGAATTCTGGAGTTTAAATTTTCGAAAAACGGATAAATGTTGTTGATCATTTAATAAATATTTTTAACATTTAATTCAACCCCTTTCCATAACTACGACGGCTTAAAATTGATAGATCGATCATTTAATAAATACAAATTTTTTTAAATTTGAAATTTTAAGTCAAAAATATTTCTCAACCATATGAATCCTTAACTACAAACGATTTGAAATTTATCGATTTTTTTAAACATATTTTTAATTACGATGATTAAAAAAATTATATATTTTTACCTGCCAGCCGCTTCATCTTTTTTTCCGCCTCTTTGATCTTTCGCGCCCGCTTCTGTTTCAGCGCTTCGTTGCCCGCCTGTTCGCCGCCGACCATTTGCTGCTGCAATTGGTGAATGCGCCGTTTTGCACTCTCCGCATTCTCTTCCGTTTGTTTGGCCTCCTCCTCAATTTCGTCGTTAGCCTTCTCGTACTGGGCACGCAATCTGGCAATAAATAATTGGTACAAAAAAAAAACTGATTTTTTAAAAACATTTTTGAATTTATCCATACAGATAGATAGATTCCAATTCTTTTACTGATCAAATTTTAAACTTTTAATTTATTTTTAATTTTAAAAAAAAATGATTTAAAAACAATTTTTAGGTCTATTGTGCACCTCGGACACGGGTTGGTATAAAAAGGTACAAGTACAGTAATTTGAAAACTTGGACTACTGTAGCTTTTTACTAAAGGGGCATCAGGTGGGAATTATGAATTAAAAGAATTTGGCATACTAAATTTTTATTTCTGGAAAAAAAACTCGAAATCCTTTAAATTTAAAATTTTCCTTTGTCCTTAAAATGAATTTTTTTTGTTGTGTCTTGTAACTTTTAGGTTTTTGGCTTTTTCATTAAATTTTTTGTGGTTAAACCAAAATTTAAATGGCAATTTTTTGCGCGCAAATTCGAACTTTGCCAAATCGCTTTGCAGTTTTTGCTTGCTTTTCTGCTCTTGCTGATAGGATGTCTTCAGCTCTTGCATTGCCARCTCAAATTCAGCCCGCAACTTTTGCTTTTCTTGCTCAAATTCGGACAGTGCCTGGTGATGAACATCCGGATGTATTCCATCTGAAATCAATTTATTTGTTCAAAATTTCTATGACACACATTTAATGCTTTACAATTTGTCCATATTTATATCCCCTAAACCCGGGTTTAGAATTTTTATTTTTTAAACATTTTGTAAGTCATTTGAACACGTCGCTACCATATTGTGCGGTCGGGGTCGGTTCGGCGCCCACACAAAAAATTTATTTTGGCGACGACGAATCATATTAAAGAAAAAATAATTTTAATTAAAATTATTCAATTCTAGTTTCTAATGTTCTAGCATGCACCATCAAGACTTAAAAGCGGATCTTTTAAACATCCGAACAAGCTTTTTGTCAAAATACAACAATAATAAATACCGACCGAATAAATACTTTTAGAATGTTGAGAAGATTCTACAGTTTTTCGCGTTAATTCAATTAAGATTTGTCGTCGAAATTATATTTTTTTTGTGTGGGCGCCGTACTGATCGCGCCGAAACGGCGGCGCCGAAACGAGTCCGCGCCGAAACGGAGACGCCGAACCGGTCGCGCCGAACTGGTCGCGCCGAAACGACCGGGTCCGATATTGTGTTTGTTTGACCAACTTGTTGCCGGCTGCTGGACGAGCTGTTTGAGCCGTTCAATTTCCGTCTGGTACTCCCTCAACAACGCGTCCTTGGGGTCCTCGTTGATGTGCGGCTTGTTCTTGATGTTTTTGGCACGGTTTGCATAGCGAAGTGTGGACAGTGTTTCATCAAAATTGTTGTCGGACGGTGAGACGCAGGCAACCTGTTGAAAAAAACACCAAAATTTTTGTTAACCGTTAAAGAAAATTTGATTTTTTAAATTTTTCTGATATATTTCGCCCACCTAAAGAACGAAAATTTTGATCTAAATTTCAAAATAAGAAAATTCGAAGCAAATTTAGCCCCCTCCCAAACGAAAATTGGGCATCAATTTTCTTAACAAATGCCWTCAAAAATTCAAAAATTTTCTCCGGCATCGCCAACCCCCTTCTCCGATGCCGAATTTAATTTTATATTTTTTGTCAAAAAGTCCGGAATCCGCTTACATCCTTGGTTTAAACTCTTCGGATTGACATTCAAGGCTTAAAAGGTCAAAACCTTCTCTTATTAAACGCTTGATCATTTCAAATATTAAAAAGAATTTTTTATTTTTGTTTCTAACTTACCATCACCGTTTTTGTGTTTCCGCCCAAAGAATCCTACAAAAGTTGGTTAATAAGTGTGTGTTCAAATAGATTGTCCAATTTTGAGCCTAATTGTCCAAAAAAAAATTTTTGTAACAAGTTGTACATTGCACAAATGTCCATAAATTTCGTTTTCGATAAATTGTCTAAAAAAAATTGGTCTGGGCTAAGGCTGTCGGTTTCAAACCAAACCGAGACCGAAAATACGGAATTTTTTTTTGGTTCGGTTAAGCCTAAAATTTCGGGTTGGTTGGTTTCGGTTTTGTTTAACAGAAAATTTTTTGAAATCAACAGCCCTAATCTGTGCTAATTTATTGATTGATTGATTGGGTGTCCGTACGTTTTGCCACCATTACGTTTTGCCACCCCAGCAAAAATGTTACATTTTACCACCTTAGCTCAAATGCTACTTTTTGCCTCCTCAACAAAAATGTTAAATTTGTCTCAACTCATCAAAACCTTAAATTTCGATCAATTTCGAACACCGGACCAAAATTCGAAGGTTTTTTGATTCCAAAATTTTTTCGGAATCTTTTGACCTCAAAATCATTCAAAAAACGTAACATTGCCAAAACGTAACGAAGGCAAAACGTAGTGTAACCGATTGATTGTGCACCTGCAAAAGTCGTGTCAGTTTTGAGTCTCTGTATGGAATGTGAGTGGATTTGCTGTCCACCAATGCAGAAATCACATTGCCCAGCGCGGACAGTGACAAATTGATTTTTGTTGCTTCTTAAAATCACACAAAACTTAAGGGCTTGAAACTTTATGGTTTTTGGCAATTTGCCAAACCTTTGAAGCGGTCGCCGGTGGCACCCGTTTTTGCCTGTCTTTCACTGCCAGCCAAATCCACCAGATTGAGCTTACCCATGCGAATGTTGCCGCTTTCATTCAACGCTTCAACGTACACAGTGAAAATTGAGTGGGATCTTTAAAAAAAAATTTCAGATTTTAAATGACTTAAAATATAGGAATAAACGTTTTACATAAATTAAAAAAATGACAATCAAGCTTTAAAAAATTTATGAATTTTAAACTTAAAATATAGGAATAAACGTTTTACATAAATTAAGAATGACAATTAAGCCATTTTTTTAAAATTAAATTATTTTTATTTTATTTTCCATTAATTTGTTACTAAGATTTTGAAAATCTCTGATTGTTGATTTTTTTTACCATTAAACACACAAAAGGTAGAGAGACTTAGGGGTTCGTTAGGCTTCGGCCTAAGCCACCCTGGCTTGTGGTTCGTTTTCGTGATCAGCACCCTTGAAAACTCCATATAATGATATTTTTAGCAAATTTGGGGAGGTGGTCGCAAAACGGGAAAGTACCAATAACTAATATTAAATGAAAACATTTTATATGTTTTGAATTGATTTACCGTTTTTTTTTTTCGAATTTAAAATTATTTTAATTTTATTTTATTATTCCGGGCTGTGTGTACCTGCTCGAATCCTCGTTCATCAACGTGGCACCGACATGCCTGCTGTTGAATCCGGTTGTCATCAGGCGATCGCAGTCACTCACATTATGGCAAACATGCATGGAAAGACCGGCCACATAAACACCCTTAAAAATGGCAAAATTGACAAATAATTTCATTTATAAAATAAAATAATAAAATGCCACCTGTTCAGGATGCTCCTTGATGTCCAATTTATGTCGATTGTCACCCAACAAGTCTCGAATTTCCTCATTGTAAATCTGAATACAGATTTATATGATTTTCTTAATAAGACGATCCACTATCGTTGATAATTAGTTACTAAATCCCGGACATAAGGATCGAACGAGATTGAGATCTCGATAAAATCTCAAAAAATATATTTTCGATCGAGATTCGTTCAAGATCTGATTTGAAAACTATCTTGGTAAAATTTGTCAATCGATTTGATCAAGATCTCGAAAAAATATCAAAAAATATATTTTCGATCGAGATTCGTTCGAGATCTGAAAAGTCTGAAACTAAACTTGGTAAAATTTGTCTATCGATTTGATCAAGATCTCGAAAAAAACTGGCTCCATATCTCGATCACTTGACAAGATCTCGATCGGTCGGGCTCTAATTTAGTACTTACAAAATTGTTGTGATTTTTGTCAAAATTTTTAAGCCAAAATGCCACAGACCTCCAAATATGAAACATGGACAAGAAATTTGGTATCTTCCGTRGTGGCAATGGACTCAAAAATATGTTCAAATGCTCGCGGAATTACGCCCCGCTGTGCCGCRGCCAATTGCTGGTCGCCTTGCATCGAAAAGGTTTTGCCAGAACCAGTTTGGCCATAAGCAAACACTGTGCCGTTGTAGCCTTCGATCACACTCTGATTATTGGGGAATTAAAAATAAATAAAATGAGGTAATACAAACATTTTAAAATAATTGTAAACGGATCACTATCTCAAATTAAATATTTTGAAACAGTTAAAAAATTACTTAGCTGCTCTAATCACTGATAATAATAGTAAATATTGGATAGGACGGGACCGGTACCGGATTTCCCGGTTTTTTCAGATCCCGTCCCGGTCGGGACGGGACCTTTTGAAAACTGAAAGTCCTCGGTAGCGGTTTTTTGGTCCCGGTCCCGGTTTTTTGGTCCCGGTCCCGGTTTTTCCCAAAAGTCCCGGTCCCGTCCTACTCTAATAAATATATTAGAAGTTTAAAATGAATGTAAATAGGTCATTAAAATTAATTTAAATGACACGTAACCAGTGATTTTCAGGTTGCGGAATCCCGAAAAATTTGGAACCGTTTGGAACCGAAACCGCCAGAAAAAAATTGAACCGGGAAATCACTGCAGTTGACGCAAAAACGTCTAACAGAAACTCAATTTGGTAGATTATTTTGTAAATTTTTWRRKTKKTTTTTTACATTTTTTATTTTTACCGTACTTCCACCAGTGGATAAATTATGTCGTTGTAGATTTGTTCTGCCGTAGCATCCATAAAATAAACGCCATCAAATGTGAACGCTTTTGGAACGGGGGCACCGTCGGAATGCAAAATGCACTGTAATAAAAGAAAATTGAATTTTCAAAAGCGGCCCACCAACCAGCAATTAAATATAAATAATTTTTGAATGTTACCAAAATATTTTTCAAAATACTTTAAAAAATTATAAAATTGCATCTTCTTAACAAAATTCGGTGGATTCTTTCTAACCTGGCCAATTGAGGGGTCCATCGCCACGCAAACCTKCRATAAGATAAACAATAAAAACTTTAMATTTATTGAAAAAATAAATTTAAAGTAAATCAGTTTTATTAAGCATTCAAATATTTACTTTATATAGCACACCTTTGAGTTCAGTCGAATCTCCCGTTGGTTCAGTGGCCGGCATCGGACCACAACGCGGACACTTTCAGCCATATTTTTATGACAAGCTATTATTAACAATACTGCCGTGTGTAAAAATTACAATTATTTTTGACATTTTTAAAATTAAATTTTCCATTTACAATTTTCAATTTTGTGGTTGACATTTTCGTTTTGTAAAATTTGCTTAATTTTTCCCATTCAGGTTGGGTGTTTATAAATTTAATAAAAATAATAAAAGGAATTTTTCAATAATCGCAAAAAGCAAATTTTGGGGTTTTCATTTAAAATTAAACTGCGTTCCACCATCGAAATTCAGCGTTCTCCCCATAATGTCATGTTCGTGTAGGTCAATAAAAATAATAATGTGCGTAAAATGCGGAAGCCCACTAATGACATTTTTGAGAATAAAAAAAAAGAGGTTGGCGAGAAAAGCCCACAACGGACACACCCAACATGAAAGGCCCCTTAGGGGAGATGGAGGAAGGGGCAATTGCCCTGGCAACTGTTTGATGGAATGGACAACCCGTCAGATGAACATACACACATACCTATTGGCATTTGTTGGAAAAAAGAACTAATAAATTTAAAAAAGCATTTAATATTATAAAAAAAATTATTGCTAAAGAATTTTTGTAAAAAGTAATAATAATTATCTAATCATTATTTTGCATTTATTTAAATTTTGGCTAGAGCCTAAACAATTATTAATAACTAAAATTTTCGATATATTTTTTTGAAAATTTTAAAATTTAACTTCAGGTTACCCATCTGTCGACCGATTTACGATCCAATCTTTTTTTAAAATCTTTTACTTTGGTAAAACAAATTTTTTTTAATTCAAAAATATCTTCCCATTCTGTTCAACTTAGTTTTTTTTTTGAGAATTCGGCTTCAATTCTGGGGGGTGGGAGTGGGTCGGCGACGCCGATATGCACTGTCGAGAAAAATTTTGGGATTTTGTTAAGATTTCATCAAAATTTTTGCAAAATTAAGCACCTTGCTTTAGAATTTCGGAAAAAAGTACGAACGTATGCCATCGATTGCAAAGAAAGACTTATTGGTAGAACAAAATATTCAATTGTAAATCCGTCCAAATTGAGTAACGGCATTATGGCTTTTGTGAAGGCACTAATATTTGTGATCGGGTTGGGTTGTTGGCTGGGTTCGCCAAGTATGCACGGCACCGGTCTAAAAATTATTTTTTAAATAATTTTTACAAAAATTCAAACTTTTACGCAATGCGCGGAGCTCCCAATATAGCTGTTGAACCATTTAATATCGATCTAAACGATAAATTTAAAAGTGACGTTTCGAAATTTTTTGAAACTAAAGTACAACTTTAGTAATTAGGTTGATGCACCATTTATTCGTTTTCTGCTTCTTTTTTTTGTTGCCAATTTGACTCCGATTTTTGCGTATTGGCCAAAAGCGACGGGCGATGAGACTGCCCCTGAGACAATAAAAATAGTCGGCGGCATCAAAGGCTTCAAGTTCAAACTAGGGTTGCACGCGACCRGGACTTTTGGAAAAACCGGGACCGGGACTAAATTTCGTACCAGTCMAAAAAACGGGACTACTGGACAAAAACAGCAAAAAAAATCATTTTGTAAAAACCGGGACTTTTATAGGGTGATTTTAAAGGAATTTTGAAAAACCGGGACTAAAATTTCAGTACCAAAATTTAAAAAATAGACCATTTCAGTACTGGTCCCGGTCCAGTGCAACCCCAGATCAAACGTTTGAGCGCTTCGTCAGTGTAGGGCTCAGACGACCAAAGCGAGGGCCAAAAACCGATAATTCATGCCGAAAAGTGGGCGTTGATCAAAAGTGCAAAAAATTTTGTACATATTTTAGAAATATTTTACAATGTTACGGTTTTTCCAATATATCATAAAAAGTAATGTAAGAAGGTAAAAAAAATTAATTTATAGTTTTGTAAACAAAAATTTTCATCACTAATGAATTATTACTTTATGAAATAAACATAGTTCCAAACTCAAGCAAGGACGATTGAGATTCTCGTTGAGATTTTTTTTTCGAGATTCTCGATTGAAATCTGGTCAACGAAATATTCCGGAATTTGAAAACGAGATTTTTTAGTGATTGGAATGAATCTCGATCGGTCCTCAGGTCCTTGCTCTATTTCAAACAATTCCGTTATTTTCATTTTTCTACGTAAAAAATAACAATTTGAAGTCTAAAAAGACGCTAAAAAAATATTACATTATGACAGAAAAAGGGGGATTGGCCGGTTTCCATCGCTACGACATATTGGACATTTATCCCCGACTGTATCACCACATTTTTGGCATGTACAAGCGTGACCACACGGCACATAAACTGTTTCAATCTAAAAAAGTAATAAGACAAAATAAATACAAATTTAAATTCAAAACGCAATAAAAAATAAATCAATTAAATTTAAACAATGCCAATTAATAAAATAATATATCAATTAAATTTAATTAAAAATTTTGTAAGCTCTAAAATTATTTGAAAAAAATTATTTTTGTGCTTTACTTTATTATCGCAACAGACAATACATTGCAGCGATGATGATTCTTTTAACGCGGGTTGTTGTTGTTGTTGTTGTTGGTTTTGCTCCAAAATATTTTTTCCGTTATTTTTTGGCAATGTTTTGGCATCTGGTGACTCCAATTCGTCGTCTCCATCAGTAATGGCCAAGTCGGATATTTGTAAAACATTTGTAGAGGAGGTTTGACCGATTTGAACAAACTGAAAAATTTTAATATTTTTTGAAATTTTAAATCTAAAATATTATGCGCAAATCCCCTATTTTTTGCTTAAATTTAACTTTAATATTGTCAAAATTTTTAAATAATAATTTTAAACTAAAAAAATATATACTTGAAATTCGTTATTTATGCATATAACATTTCGCCATGGTAACAACAATAATTGATGATTGCGTTTAAAGTCACGGAAAAAAAATTGAAAAAAATTGCAAATTTCTTTCAAATTTTCATAAATTCCATCAACAATATTCAATTTTTCCATTGTAAGAATTTTAGTAGTTATAGCGTCTGCAAACATTTTACCTAAATTATTTGTTAATTTACTCAAAAATGCCTAAATTAAATTTACCAATTTGAATAAAAATATTTAAATCAAGTTCTGGCCATTTATTCTTGCGGGAATAAATTCGTTCATTAAAAATTTCCATCCAAACTTTGACAATTTGTCGCATTTCATCAGACAATTCATCGACATTCGGCACTCCGTCACCAATGGACATTTGTTCCTCTCCCAGCCGATGCGCATCCGACTGCGGTTGAAGCCAATGACGAAACGTTTCCAAAACGGTGGCTGACTGCGTGTATCGTAATGATTGTTGGTGTACGGTAGGCCATCGCTCACAAAAGGAGGGATCCAAATCACGCGACTTGCAAAAAACAATAAATAATAATATAATAAATAATCATAAAAGCTATTTTTATTATCCTTTCTAAAATTCTTTAATTTTAAATCAAGTTTTGAATTTTAAATGGAAAAAATTGAGAAAATCTGTATAAATCAAAAATCAAAGCGTTCATTTTTTACTAAAAAACTGACCCGAATTTGTTCGAGCAACGAAGGATGTGAAAGCATTAATTGCTGATTAATTTGACAAAATTCGCCAATTAAACCGAACATTCGTTCATCGGCCAACCGAAGTTTTTTCATAATTTGAGAATTTTTATGAAATAAAAAATTTATAAAAACGCCAAGCAAAATGCCATCTTCATTTTTTATTCCGCCATTTATTTTCTTTTTGCATTCCTCGATTAAATTGTTTAAAATTGCAATCAGAAAAAAATTCTCCTAAAGTTTAGGGAATATTCAAATATTCGGGATAGTAAATAGCCCGAATTTGCTTTTTATTTACAAAAATTGAACTAAAACTAAGTCGAACTGTTTTAAAAATATCCATCCGAATTTTCTGTAATCGAATGTCAAAAATAATATTTTTGGATATTTTAAATATCGTTGTTATTCAAAATATTGCATAAAACATTTTTGATCAAAATAAATATTTAATTTTATAAATTCTTAACCTTATCAGACAATTCTTCATACGCGAACCCAAACAGCCAACGCCTCAGGATCTCTTGCAGCATTTCTTTTTTATCATTAAATATTTGAAAATAATTCAAAACRCARCGATTGTTGTTTTCTTTATCAAAATGGCATAATGTATCTATGGAAACTTTTTTGGCCATAGAATACACTTTTTGGGCCGCAGTATTTGGCCCATATTTGTCACGGCGCATTGGCAACTGGACAAATTAAAAAGTCGAAATGTAAAAATTTAAARGCTCTAAAAAAATTCAGAAACCCGGAACTTCAGTCTCAAATACGTGCAAAATATTTGGTATTTAAGAGAAAACATATTGTTGATCGAAAAAGACAGCTTTTTAACTTAAAATATCATAAATTAATCATTTATATTAAAGATTTTATATTTAGAAAAGAAAAATATTTATTGTAAATCAAATGCCTTTTATAAATAAAAACTTTTTAGAATATAAAAAAATAGTTCAAAATAACCTCTCTCTTCAATGGTATTATGTGCAAATTGACTTTGTCATTGATCAGCATTGACAACAWGCCAGAATTCCTTGTCGTGCCATTTTTCTCCAATAAAAATTGCCCATTTTCATCACTCACAACCGTATGAAAATGCGAAAAACATTTTGCCAATTCTTCAAAATTTGGTAAAAGAATTTTAAATTGAAGTTGTTGTGCTTSACCCTCGCCCATCCAAATCCTATCAAAAATTGCGTTTTCATTGCACACATTTKCCAATGCCATTGGTCTAATAAAGCTTTGTCCAASCAACTTTGACCAAATGATAATCCGATAAATGCCTGGCGGTGAAATCTTAAAATGTTTTTAAATTAATTACCATTAATTACATCGCATTTTATCATGTTTTTTTGGAGTCCGATCAGTTAACTGACGCTTAATTATATTAACTTCTCAAATCGCGCTTTTTGTATGGGCAAAGATTATTTTTAATTTTTCTGATTACAAAAAAAAGTTGGGTTTATTTTGTGTTTATAAGGCTAAAGCTAATACACCAAAAACAAAAATGGACAAATATTATTTTTTATTATTTTCATATTTTTATGAAATAACCTGCGCGATATGATAAGCGGCGACACCAGTTTGATTGCCAGTCTCTATGTACGGTCGAATTATTTGACAAATTGAACATGCAATTTTGAACAAAAGTAATTGAGCCAATAGAATGTTTTTCATTCTATTCAATTTTCCTCAACAATTTAAATGTGAAACAATCGATTCAATTCATTGAAATGATTCAATTCATTGAAATGTGTGCCTTTTACTTACATCTTTTTAATTCAAAGAAAATATTAATAAAAATATTTAGAATAATTCAAATACAACGAAATACAATTAACAATGGACTTTGTCGATTGGTCAATCTCAGTTCGAAATCCAACCATCTACTTAGCCATTTGTATAAGCATCCCTTCAATGGCACTTTATATTGCCGAAATTGTTACCATCCTTCGGCACAAGCAGTTTCACAATTCGTTCTACGCCCTTTTTGTTATGCGGGCAATTCCGGTAATAAATTAAAATGATCGAAAAAGAATTATAATTAACTAAAAGCTTTTTCTAAAAATTGTTTAAGGATTGGTTGGGCGTATTAAACTCTTTCTACGCCCAACGATTGCCCTCCATAATTGGTGCCGTACTTTACCCGATTTATTTAAAGTTCCCAAATTGGATGCTCGCAATGGACTTGTTCCTTGCCGCATACACATTTCAAGCAAATAATTTAACCACTATTTTAATATTGTTGAATCGATTGACCGCAATCATAATGCCAATAAAACATGAAAAGGTTATTTTTCTGTTTTTAAATTAAATCATTTAAATTGTTTTGCTATTTTTTAGATGTGGCGTAAATTTCTTCCACTTTTAACAATGTTTGTTTTCTGCGTGCCAATACTGACATGTTGGCCGGCATTCAAAGAGAATGGAATCATTCAATTGAACAATCCAAATTCAACCACAGACCGCAATTTCATTATGGCTGAAGCTGGAGATGTATGAATATTCTTATAGAGTTTGTTAGGCTTAGGCCTAAGCCTAACGAACCCCAAGCGAGGGTGGCTTAGGCCTAAGCCGAACAAACTTTAGGGTTTTGTGCCTACACCTCAAAATTTTAAAAAAGGTCAAAAAAAAATCAAAAATTATAGATTTTCTAGTCTTAGATGGATGTCGGATTTTAAAAATATTATCAGATTCGTGATCATCACTCTCTCCATATATGGTGTTTTCAACGCCCTTTTGTTGACCTTTTTTAAAATTTTGAGGTGTTGGCACAATTCCGAAAGTACCTATATTATTTACAAATTAGTGGTATTCATATTCAAAATTATTGAAATTATTCAATATCATTAAGGCCCCATACCTTAACTATATCATTTATATTGATGGCATCTTCTCTATCATTTTTACGATTATTTGCGTTTTGCTAAACATTTGCACTTTCGTGGCATACAAATTCATGTGAAAACAGTTAGCATAAGGGAACAACAACGGACGTCTGTTGAGAAGAAATTGTTGGTTTATGCATTGGCAACTTTTTTGGGTCACGACTGGCACAAGCCTGCTTTTGGTAAATGAAAAGCGTTAATATTAATTTTTATTAAAGTTTAAATAAACATTGACAAGCTTTTTTTACATCACAGATTCAAATTATTTCTAACATGAATCCGAAAACAACTGCTATGCTGATCTCTATTACCCACTAATTACGGACATAGGTGGAACGGAAGATTTTCCGATATTAATTCTTGTACATATAAAACACCATAAAATTTGAAGACTGAAATTTAAACGGTTACATCACAAACAGGTACTGTAGTGTTGTCCAGTTGGTTACTGTTGTGGGCTAGCGGCGCATTCCGTCAACAGCTGATCAAAGATTTTGCGATCATTTGCTTTACCGATGGCGCAAATATTCATGTCGTCAAAATTGAAGGACCCCGAAACAATAATGATCGGGCATTTGGCGCAGCTGTTGGTCATCAATTGCAGAACGGAATTGCAGTTCCGTACAACAATTGACAACCTTTTCAAAATGTTTACTGTTATGGATGAGAAAGTTAACGATCAGCCTTTGATCAGCCAACCGATAACGCAATTTCTCTTTCTCCCATTTCTCTCTAACGGCTTTTTCACCAACCGTCCCATTATGTCTCTTGCTTTTCCCCCGAACAGTTGTTGTGGGCCAAATCCCTCCCCATTGTTCGTTTATAAGATGGGTCTTTTTGTGATCGGAGTCAGACGTTCGGCTAACATTTTGGCGGAGATTGAATAATAAAAGCAGTTGAAGCATCGCCTAGTCCCTTTTTCCCCCACAAAACTCCAAAAAAGGGTAAGCCCGGACTGCGACTTCTATTTCTCAACTTATTTTTTTGAAAATTATTAACACAACTACTCATAATTTAAATTTTGATAACATTTTTTGAACAAATTAAATTACTGAAATAACAAAAAAACATCATAACAATAATAAAAGTTGATCAAAATTTACAATTCCACCGATAAATCCGTCTTCTTCGTCTGCTGAAGTTTATATCGATAAATCCAATTTGGTTTGAATGAGAGCAAATATGCTTTCCAGAATAGTTTCTATGTACCAATTGCCAACAGTTTTATAAACTTAAAAAAAGCATGAATTAATCAACGCCTCAGCGTCCACAAAATCTTACGTTTTTTGTCCGCCCGCCGCTCGTCAACTGCTTTTTGCCTTTTTAGAAATACTTTTTTTAACAAGAGAAAAATTCTCTGATTCCGAAATAATTTTTTTTTATCAAAATGACCTTTTTCAAAAATGCCCCCTCCCCCCGCCATTTTACAAATTTTTTTTCAAGATTAAGAAAAGAGTGCTTTGGGGGGTTTTGAGGGTGTAGAATCGGAATCAGACTTATTTTTTTCAACCAATTTTGCACCCTGGGCCTGATCTCAAACCTTTGTTCAAAAATCAATTTTGTTCAAACTTATTCAAAACGCATATATATAGTACAACATCGTTCAAAGGTCGAAAAGTTAAGGTAAAATTGAGTCAGAAATTCTTGAACTTAAAAAAATTTGAAATCCATCAGCAATCAAATTTAGGCGTTTCAAAAAGTTCGGATTCTTTTTCCGCAATAAATCAGCTCTCATAACCGCGTCAGGAGGTACCTAAACTCCATTTTTAGCCGAAATGCCTAAAAATAAAAATGACTTTTTATTAAATTACAGAATTTTTAACAGTGGCACTGTCGAAATCAACTTCATACGACGTCCAGCAGGCAGAGAAAGGGGAGGGACTTACATTACATAGCTGCTCAATCGATAATACGTGTATATTCATTAAAAAATCATTATTAATCATTAATTCAGATATTTATTCATTTTCGTAAATTGTTGGCTTTTTATTGAAGCATTAAAAAAATTAAAAGAGCATAATAAAATGAACAATATTTATTTAAAATTAATT
>MEIZ01000020.1:4673-19529 GCA_001723225.1 Globodera ellingtonae | reverse complement strand
CCAACCAATCTCAAATGAAGCATGGAGATCTGTAAATAACCATTAATTGAAATACGTCCATCGCTTCTTTCAAAACTATGAATATTCAAATCTCCCATAGTGATTAGTAGTACACTATTGCCATCATTTATCTCCATATTAACATTTTGACTATTCACCAAATTTCTGTTTAAATACTTCTTTATATCTTCATTTGGAATTTGATAACGACATGTTGGGCAAGTGTTATGTCCTATTAGCCTTAATATTTTGCATTAATATTACCTGTAAACAAAAAACAGTATAAATGATTTATTTATTCCTTTTTTATTTAATAATGAAATAAAAGCATTTTGGTTTTTTTACCACGGTTTAATGCAGCCTTGATGAAACACGTGCTAAATATTTTTTATTCATAAGTGATGATGCTTATATATAGTAGAGATCGGACCGATCGAGATTCTCAATCGAAATCTCGAACGAAAAATTTTTACCGAGATTTTTCGAGATTTTTTAAAAAAGATTTTTCAGTGATCTCGAACGAATCTCAATCGTTAAAACTTTTTTCGAGATTTATCGAGATTCTCGATCGGTCCTCAAGTCCGATCTCTAATATATAAAGCCGGATAACATGGTTAAATGACCTTTATGTGGCTTTACCCCAAAAACTAAACTGCCCTCCCCGAACTAGGTAGCGAAGCTCTAGAAGCGCGCGTTAGCGCTTTAGCAGCACGACATAGACACGTATGTACCTCACACAACTAGTTGGTACATTATATTTTTGCTTGCATTTTGGTAATTTGGTGGTCAGTCTTTCAAGTTTTAAATGAAACCCCACTTTGGACTTGGAAAAATCAAGATTTGCGGGATTTTAATTAAAAGAACATACACCACATGGCAATTCCTGCGGTTGAATTTCACATAAACCACATGGCAATGCCTGCGGTTGAATTTTATCGGTTTCAATTTCTTCGAGACAAATGCCACATTCTTTTACATTCAGCTTTTCTTGCACTGCTCCGTCAACTTCCATCGGTTGTTTGCCTGAAGCATGTTTTTGTTTGCCGGGACTGGTGCCACCGCCGTTGGCAATGCCAAGCAAAGTTACGAGAACGTTCAGCAAAAAAAAACTGCTTAAAATAATAATCATTTTCATCTTTAAAATAAAAATGCTTTAAAACGCTATTCTTTGGAATTCTTTAGGCAATGATTATAAAATTGAATTAATTAAAGAGGTTATGTTTAATTTGCATCGCTAATGAAGTTTAGACAATATGGGCACCTCTTTGGATGTTTTTATATTAGCTAAAATCAATACAAATCGAATTACCTAAGCATATGCACATTCGTCAGAGAAAAAAATGACGCATGCTTTAGTTGTGAGATTGTAATGTGGCATATGTATGAATTCATTACATTTAGGCAGGCATAAAGAAATATAAAAAAAAGAATCTGATGAATGTACAAATGTGAAACAACTTTTGTGAAATCAATGGATATTTTGGATTGTAACGAAGCGAGTGGGTTGGAAGTGGACGGTTAAAACTAGAGTAGGTCGGGACCGGGATTTTGAGAAAAATCGGGATCGGGACAAGCATGTTGAACCGGGACCGGGATCGGGAATTTGCTTTTCAAAAACTGGGATTGGGACCGGGAAGCGGGTAAACTCGGGACTGGCAATAAGCATTTTTTTTTGTAATAGCAAAGGTGAAGTCTCACCCAGGGGTGCTCACGGTTACAAATTTTCGTAACCGTAACCGCCCGTCCTCAAACACTCGTAACCGTTAACCGCCCGTAACCGCCCGTCCTCAAAATTTCATAACCGTTAACCGCCCGTAACCGCGACCTTTTAAAATTACATAACCGTTAACCGCCCGCGGTTATCCGCGGTTAACCGCATTATTTAAAAATCAATAAAGTTTTCCAGATTTCGAAAAATCGATTTCTCAAAACTAATTCGATCGTGATGTGGCGTCTTTTTAAAAATTAAATCAAAATTGATGTGTATTGAACTTAACAAGTGATTTTTATCAGATTTTGTCAATGAATAAAATTTTTAAATCTCTTTCTAACATTTTCATGATTAAAATCTAACTAAGCGCGACCGATCAGAGTAATATTTTCTGTTTTTTGCGCATTAGTTTCCTAAAATATTTTTAAGAGTGGGATTGGGGGTTCGGCGGTGCCGATAGGCGCAGCCGAGGAAAAAAAATCGAATTATCTAACGCCTTATGCTGAGAAAAATCGTTCAAATTTTAGGTAATTGAGTTCTAAAATGCACTAATTATTTATGTAAATCCTTAGAATTTTACTTTTTATATCTAAAATTTTGGCAAAAAATTGAAAGAATACTAAAAAGAAGGGATCTTAAAATATAAAATAAAAAATAAAATAATTACAGCGTAAGGGGCTAGAACCTAGACCAAATAAAATCAGTCTAAGAGTTTCACCACTGAGCCACTAGATAGATAGGGGGATTTGGTGGAATACAAGGAAATTATAAAGTCAAATCGTTTCAATCCTTAGTATTCAAAAAAATAACGGATGCGACGGTTAAACGCGGTTTTAGTGGTCATAACCGTTAACCAACCGTAACCGCGGTGCTTTAAAATTCCATAACCGTTAACCGCCCGTAACCGCGACCTTTTAAAATTACATAACCGTTAACCGCGGGTAACCGCGGTTATCCGCGGATAACCGCGGTTACGGGTAACCGTGAGCAGGCCTGGTCTCACCTATGATTTTGTCTTCCCCCAATCAAAAATTAATTAAAAATTTTCAAACTGCATTCACTCACTGTTCATCAAAAATCCCATCCTTAGGAGGGGTATTTTTTTCCCGATTAGTCCTGGTCCGACCGGGACGGGATTTCGATTTTTAATAACCGGGATCGGGATTCTAAAACCGGAAATTTTCAGACCGGCCCGGTCGGAATGCCGGTCCCGACCTACTCTAGTTTAAACGCCTAGGGCGGGGGCAAAAATCATCCATAAAGGAGTCAAATGGCACGCCCCAGTAGCTCAGTTGGAAGAGCTGCCCACGGATTGGGTGGAGCTCGTGAGTTCGAGTCTCACCAAGGGTTACCATTTTGCCTATTCTTTACTGGATTTATGCCAATATGCAATTAGGTAGTTTTTGCCATTGTTTCAGAAAGGCATTTACCTCCCTTCATTTTAACTAAGACTCACCCATCCCCACCCCTTGCCAAAATAAATCCACACAAAAAGGCTTCTATAATTTTGCTTTAGAAAAACTAACACGGTAAAAAGGAACGAAAAAAACACGGAATAATACCGGATTATGGGGAACACTTCCTTTTCAAGATTAACTCTCGCTGCCACTTTGAAATATTTTAAAAATTTGGCGAAGTGTCTCGCTATGGCTTATTTGCAATGCCAAAATCGGCGTCATTTACCACATTTTTATGCCAGTCAATGGATGAACATTCTCCAAGCCCATTTCAGCCCTTCTGCATACACCACCTATTGCCAAAATTCCAAAAATAGGAATATAAGTTTTTAAAATTTTGAAATATTGTTATACTTTGAATTTAAATTAAGAAATACTAAAAAAAATCCAAATTTTTATAACTGATAGAGTTTTTTCATTAACTTATTTTCACAAAAATTTTAATTGTTGTTAATTGGCAAACACACTGAAATTGGATTAATACATAATTATGTTAAGTAAATATTTTCCAAAATATTTTAAATTTAGATTCATCCGCTGTTCTTGTTCTTTTTGCCCTTAAATGCCTTGTAAAGCATTGCACCACCAAGACCAGCTAAAGCGCCANACATTCTTTTACATTCAGCTTTTCTTGCACTGCTCCGTCAACTTCCATCGGTTGTTTGCCTGAAGCATGTTTTTGTTTGCCGGGACTGGTGCCAGCACCGCTGGCAATGCCAAGCAAAGTTACGAGAACGTTCAGCAAAAAAAAGCTGCTTAAAATAATCATTTTCATCTGTAAAAATAAAAATGCTTTAAAACGCTATTCTTTGGAAAGTCTTTAGGCAATGATTATAAAACAGAATTAAAGAGGCTATGTTTAATTTGCATCGCTAATGAAGTTTAGACAATATGGGCACCTCTTTGGATGTTTTTATATTAGCTAAAATCAATACAAATCGAATTACCAAAGCAATGCACATTCGTCAGAGAAAAAAATGACGCATGCTTTAGTTGTGAGATTGGCATGTGGCATATGTATGAATTCAT
Source organism: Globodera ellingtonae (assembly GCA_001723225.1). Lineage (NCBI taxonomy): Eukaryota > Metazoa > Nematoda > Chromadorea > Rhabditida > Heteroderidae > Globodera > Globodera ellingtonae. The sequence continues at coordinate 15,332 of MEIZ01000020.1, read as the reverse complement.
TATATTTAGGCAGGCATAAAGAAATATAAAAAAAGAATCTGGCGAATGTAAAATGTGAAACAACTTTTGTGAAATCAATGGATATTTTGGATTGTGCCGAAGCGAGTGGGTTGGAAGTGGACGGTTAAAACTAGAGTAGGTCGAGACCGGGATTTTGAGAAAAATCGGGATCGGGATTAACCAACACCGTGAAAGCCGGAGCGGGAAACGGGGAAAACCGGAACTTCAATAAGCATTTTTTTGTAATAGTCCAAGTTGAAACAACATTACATCACAACCAAACGGTAAATGTTGATCACGTGCTGAGTCGTTTCGCAAAATCCGCCATTTATTTTAATTTAAACAATTTTTTTTTCAATATTATTTGCATCAAAATTAATGTTTACACGAATGTTTAAGCCTAAGCTTAACGAACCCGGGTGGCTTAGGCTTAAATATTCGTGTAAACATTAATTTTTGATATAAATAAATATTGAAAAAAAAAATTGTTTAAATTAAAATAAATGGCGGATTTTGCGAAACGACCTAACACCTGTTGATCATAGGGCCCAGAAAGGCGTGGACAAAAGATCATCCATAAAGGATTTTCCAGTTTATATAAAATTTTTGGGGTAAGGCAACAATTACACTGTATAATAATTTTCTTTAGAAAAACTAACACGGGAATACGGAACGCCAAAAACACGGAATAATTTCGGATTATGGGGAACAGATTAACACTCGTTGCCACATTGAAATATTTTTTTTAATTTGGCGAAATGTCTCTTTCTACGGCGTTATTTACCAAATTTTTATGCCAGCCAATGGATGAACATTCTCCAAGCCCATTTTCGGCCCTTCTGCATAAACCACCTATTGCCAAAATTCCAAAAATAGGAATAAAAGTGTTTTAAAATTTTGAAATATTGTTATTCACATTTGTACTTTGAATTCAAATTAAGAAATACTAAAAAAAATTCAAGTTTTTATAACGATAGAGTTTTTTCATTAACTTATTTTTCACAAAAATTTTAATTGTTGTTAATTGGCAAACACAGTGAAATTGGATTAATACATAATTATGTTAAGTAAATATTTTCCAAATATTTTAAATTTAGATTCATCCGCTGTTCTTGTTCTTTTTGCCCTTAAATGCCTTGTAAAGCATTGCACCACCAAGACCAGCTAAAGCGCCACCWGCCATAGCCTTCAGTTTGGTCCCGCGTCGTCGGCGTCTAAAATGCGGAATATTTAAAATTAAAAAAATTAAATGCCAAAAATGGTTAAATAACAATAAATATAACAGAGAAGCAACAAAATTATTGGAATTTTTTGAAAATCTCCGAACGCCTACGTTTACTCTAATTAAAAGTGTTAATTTAAAAAAGAAAGCTAATAAATAAGCCTAAACAAAACTTATGAAAATATGGATTTTAACACTAAAAATTTTAAATTTGTTTACTTTTCCATGCCAGTGCCTACAGCTTGGCCTTCTGCCATTATCTCAGGCAAATTTRGGGATGCCGCTCGTTGAACACGTTGGTTGACATTGTCATGGCCATTGACAGCGGCAAGTACCGGCAGCACCAGGAGCTGAACAAGAATTGCAAGGCTGATAAGCTGCACACTTTGCATAGCTATTAAATTGTTTTTGAATTCTTAAATTAAAATAAAAACAGATTAAAAATCCCATACGATGAAAAGTCGTTCAACGAATATTTAAGAATTAAATAAAGTTTAAAAATTTCAAATGGTCATTTATATATAGACATATTAAATATATATTATATATATATATACAGCAAAGAAATGTTTTAAAATTGTTTTGAGATTAAGTAACGAGGATAAAAGATTTTTTTTAGAATTTATACGAAATTGATCCATAAAATTCTGTGAAAATGAATGCAGAGAACATTTGATCCTTTCATGTGGTTGGTCGGTGGACCACAAACATTATAATTGGGCGGCGGCAGCGACCGCGCGCTCTGTTTACCAAGCAGCGACAACTGATCCCCGAATATTTGATGATTCATCCAACCCCATTAAATTCCCTTTGTTGGTGTGACTGATTGAGAAATATTTATATACCTAAGAGATTCATAAATTAAAATAAATATAAATTAATTTTGTTGATACTATTTTAATTAAAATTTAATACTTCAATTACTTTATAATTTGCCAAATTCTTGGCTTTCAGTTCAATCCGAAATCGTCGCCAAACTATGACATATTTTTATAACAATTTATACATGAGATTGTGATGTTTTTTTATTCATTTATTGTGCTTGATGCAAACAAGAAAAAAACATTCATTTTTAAAATGATTTCAGACGAAAATTAATAAAATATAAGCAAGCATTCATTTATCAAAACTGATTTTCACGTTGTCCAAACAGATCWACGCCGCCCTGTCCAACTCCATATCCGCGTTYATCTCCAAACGGCATTCCGCCAAGTCCAGCCTGGTTTTCGCGTTGTCCAAACGGATTTACGCGTTGGCCAAAAGGAAATCCGGGTTGTTCGACAAAATTTCCGCGTTGCTCAAACGGATTTGCGCGTTGTCCTCCAGCCGCATTTCCTCGTCGATTAGGCATATTTTCAAATTGTCCAAACCGATTTGACAGTTGTCCGCTAACAACACCGTCTTCGGATGACTAAACATCATAATTTTTAATTGACTTTTTATTGTCATCAAATAATTGTCTATTAAAAAATTGAATTTAACATTTTAAAATACACCAGTTAGTAGTTAAACTTTTATTAATTATCTTTTAGTGTTTTGGAAATTTAATAAAAAAAAGAAGAATTAAAAAGCAATCTTTATGGGTGCATTTTTGGCCAAATAAATGTCGTTTTTTATGAGTGCATTTTTGATTATTGTATTTCTGAAAAAGAAATTTTCCATAAAAATGCACAAAGAATGGTTTTATCGGGCAAAAAACTCTCAATATGTGCTTTATGCACTAAAAAGACGCTTTTATTCTAAAATTTTTTTTTTTGAAGAAAATTTTCGCAAAAGCATTTGCGCAACATATCGATCCGCCCCTAATAATAATTTCTTTTAAAGCCTGCAAATAAATCCATGTTTAAGTCCATTCAGCAACTTTTTATTGGTCCTTTATTTAAATTGGGAAGCCTTTTATCACTTTTAGGTTTACCGCTGAATTGTCGCTGCTGGTCTCATTGTGGCGGCGGTGAGCAAAAGTATTTATTGGAATGGAAAGCAAAACGATCAGAACGGCGATCAAATTGATGGTGGTGAACATTGGTTGATGAAAATTTTATTCAAAATATTTTTAGGGTTCCAAATTCTCAGTTATAAACAAAGGACTTAGAGCAGCTGCTGCTTAAATAGGTCCCATGCAAGCAGTCCATGTTTACGATTAATATGTCAATGTTTTCGTCGAAAAACAAATAAAAAATTTTGCATAAATTATTACGAGGTTTTGAGGATGAATCACCATCATATTGTACATATGATGGTGATTCATTTCTTACCTATTTAAATGGAAATTTAAAATATATGACACTGAAAGTGCCATTTTCGGTGCATTTTTCGGCATTTTGGTGCATATTTTGGCATTGGTGTATAATTTAGGCATATTTTTTCCTTTTTGAGCATATAAAACCAGGCCCTAATGATTATTGCCAACCAACAAAGTAAAATTCTTATAGGGCAATTGTTAAAAACTTAAGCTTTGCTCAAATTTATGAAAAGGTTAAAATATTCAATATATTTATTACTCAATTAATTTTTGCTATCGGTATTTGTTATTTTTGCTATCAAATCACTAGAGCCCGGACCGGACAGGAGTCCTGCCAGGATTTTCCAGGACTCCTGATCCGGAATCCTGGTATTTTCGTCGAAGCACCAGGATCAGGATATCCTGAAAACCAGGATTTTAATCCTGGTAAATCCTGACCCTGGCATTTCTGAATTCCTGATCCTGATCCGGGAATCTCAGACCAGCATCCTGGTCCGGAATCCTGTCCTGGTAATCGGACCATGATTTCACTTATGCATTTGGTTTAAGGACCCATCATTTGATCAATGAACGGGTGGTGTCGTGGTGAGTGATGTGGATCTGAATCGCGTACTGTTGAGGTTCGAACCCCAATTATGTAAATGGTTTTTTTGACTTTTCGGTGATTATCTATGGTCGGTAACCAATTTCTAAAAACTTTATAAAATTTTACCAATTTTTGAAAAATATTTTTGGGCGTGCATTTGCAACTTTGAATATCATTTTTTTGATTGGACGAAATCACCGACGATTTAAAATCATAGTTTGTCAAATATTGAGGGGGGACCTTTTTGTTTTGTAAAATTGGTACTTATCGGACCACTTTTCTTAACAATCTTGTTAAATCTTCAAAACATTTTCCCTGGCCCCTCCCAGTCCTAAAATCTTCAAAAAATTGCCGTCTTTTAAAACCTTGGCTGCAATTCTTTTAACAAATTGTCTGCGCTATTACTTTTTTAATCAAATATTTTTTCATTTATTTGGTTCCACATTATTCCCAYYAAATTTGAGAAAACAATAATAAAAAATTAAATTTAATTAGTGAATTTGTCTTGTACAAATTTCTCAATCACACACAGCAAGCGACAAAACGAGAATTTGTATGTGTATTAGTCATCAAATTTTCGGGCATCATAAACGTGTTTGGAAGGTTGGTAAACAAAATGCGCGGCGGCAGCGGCGGTCGCTGTTGTTCGATGATATTTTTGGTCCACCCGCCAAAACTCTCAAAATGATGCTCATGGGATCAAATTTTCGCAGCATTCATTTTCACAGGACTGTACGAATTGAGTTGTCATATAAAAAAACTAAGAAACAAAAACCTATACCCGAGTAGTGTCAATTTTATTTATTATATAAAAAAGGATTGTTTCATGTCTTTTTAGTAAGCAAACAACACATTTGATGGTCTATATTATGTCTTAGAATTTGCTTTAAAATGTTAATTTATGAAATTGGCCTAACATTGTTTAATATTTTAAATTCAAAATAATTGTTAATTTAAGAATTCAAAAACAATTTAATAGCTATGCAAAGTGTGMAGCTTATTAGCCTTGCAATTCTTGTTCAACTCCTGCTGGTGACGGTACTTGCCGCTGTGAATGGCCATGACAATGTCAACCAACGTGTTCAACGAGCGGCATCCCYAAATTTGCCTGAGATAATGGCAGAAGGCCAAGCTGTAGGCACTGGCATGCAAAAGTAAACAAATTTAAAATTTTTAATGTTAAAATCCATATTTTYATAAGTTTAAGTTTAGGCTTATTTATTAGCTTTCTTTTTTAAATTAACACTTTTAATTAGAGTAAACGTAGGCGTTCGGAGATTTTCAAAAAATTCCAATGATTTTGTTGTTTCTCTGTTTATTATTTAACCATTTTTGGCATTTAATATTTTAATTCGAATTTTAGACGCCGACGACGCGGGACCAAACTGAAGGCTCTGGCAGGTGGCGCTGTAGCCGGTCTTGGTGGTGCAATGCTTTACAACGCATTTAAGGGCAAGAAGGGATGATGAGCCATTGGAATTTTACACTAATTAATTCGATTTATAGTTGAAAATAAACAACAATAATCTTTCGAAAAATTGCTTCAAAGAATATCCCCAACAGCATCAACCAAATAAATATTTCTAAAAAAAAATTGTCATTTAAAATTAATATTTTAAATAAATATGATTATCCGCGTAAATGAAATATACTACATATTTCATCATTTCGCGCAATATCCCGCGCAAATACTGTCGTCATAATCCCCAACTCAATCAATAAATCAAACATTCGTGTCAAAGTACTCAATATTTAGCACCTCATTTTTTAATTCAATTCACACTTTTATGGCCAATAAAGCAAAATATCCAAAATTTTTAAAAACGTGTTGAAGAATAAGTACTAAATATTTTAGCACCTCATTTTTTAATTCAATTCACACTTTTAGGGTCAATAAAGCAGAATATCCAAAATTTTTTAAAAAGTGTGGAAGAATAAGTCTACTCAACATTACTGGTCAAAAATTACAAAAAAAACTTTTTCGTGCTTTAGAATTTTGAAAAAAGAAATAAAAGTTTTTAAAACCTTTTATTTTTTAAGTTTTTACTCTTTTTTACCCAATTTTATACAGTGAAACGAACGAGTTGGGGTCGCTGAACGGTCCACTGACCAAAAAATGGGAAAAAGCACTCGTATTGGCTTTCAAAATTAGGAATTAGTTGATAGAAAATAAAAATTAAGAAAGTATAGCGGTTTTTGAAAAAAAATTGTCAAATGGACTTTTCTCTTACATTGCAGACCGAGAGGAGTCGATTGATATATTCCGTTCGATTTTGAGTCTGGGCCCTATGATACATATTTACCCGTTTTTTTAAATTGTTAAAAAATGCCAATGTATCTATCCATACGGAATCAGGAGGTCTTTCGGGACTTTCATAAAAACGGAAATCAAAATTCCGGGCACCTAATTTATGCTGCCTGTCTACCTTCAAATTCAAACACTTTGACTTCTCCCACTTCAAAATCGTTCCCATTCTGCCCACTTTTGCCTTTATTGTTGCCAATTTGGACAAGCAATGCATCACATTGGCAAGTTGGTTCCTAGGGGAGTGCTTTTGCAATATTATTAGGTCGTCCCATTAATTGTTTTCAATGTGTCAAAATACAATAGAAACCAACAGAAAAAGAACATATATGAAAAAGGGACCATTAAGGGATTTCCGTGCCTTCTTTGTACTAGTTCTTGCAGGTTAAAAAGTTTTAGCCTTTAAAATTGCAAAAATTAATTTTTTCATTTTTTATTTTCTTTCAATAAATATGTTTCGAATATGTAAAAAGGGGTAAGTTAACGCAAAAATTCAATTTTAATTTTAATCGGCTGTCAAGCTAAAAAGCGAACCATAAAAAACGGACGAAACCCAACTCGTTCCCGGCCAACTCGTTCAGCGACCCCAACTCGTTCGTTTCACTGTATAAAATTGGGTAAAAAAGAGTAAAAACTTAAAAAATAATGATGTAGGAAAGACTTTGCTGATCACAGTGCAGAAGAGCGCTGGGACTGAAAAATGACAAATTTAATTTCATAAAATAAACAAATTTGCCAATGTAAATAAATCCAATCCATAATAGATTCAAATTTCGAGAAAATTTAAACATTTTTATAACAAAATGATTAAAAAAACTACTGTATGTYACAAAAAGCAAAAAGTTCCACCCCTGTTATTTACTAATTAATTATTTTTTGGCTGAATCGGTTAATCAATCAAAAAGTGTTGCAGTTTAACCACCTGCTCCCTCTTCGGTTCCTCCAAATTAGCACAATGCATCAAATCAACAATGCGCCAAAAGACGATGTGCTTCAGTGGTGGCGGACTGTCAATGGAAATGAACAAAATATTGTCATGCGAGCACATGGAGGCAAGGGTGCGACTGTTTCTGTTCGCAAACACGTAAAGTGGCTCGTCGAACAATTGCTTATAGCTGAAAAAGATTTAAATAAAAAAGAATGAACTACGGTATATTATTATATTGTAAGTACCGTATTGTTTTTGTCGCAGTGTCAATAAATGCACGGTAAACGGTTTTACTTTGGAGGATTTTTTGAATAAGAAAACCGTTGTCAAAGTGTATATTGAAGGATGATCGGCCGAAATGGCTCTGTAAAATGTACGGCAAATGGTGAAACAAATAAATGACAATGTAATATACAGTAATCAGAGGATTTGACGGTTGACAGGACTCCCGACCTCTTGACTTTCCTGGGTTCCGGGTCTCGATTCCAGCAGGAATACTTTTTGAAAACGCCTCTGGACACGGGCACTCCCCAAAAATTAGCTTCAAAATGCCGCGCCCATAAAAATTTCAAAAAAATAACGGAGTAGAGGGTAGAGAGGTAGAGGGATAGTAAATTAAAAAAATAAATAAACAAATTCCGTATAATAAGTCTAACAATTTTCCCGGGTTAATATTTTTAAAAATGTCCCGCCCATACGAATTTCAAATCGCTTTGTGCGTGCATGGCGCACTCTGTCCAACTCCTATGGCGTGGGTGGTTGCTTAGGTACACTCTGTTGCGCTCGTCGGTGTTATAAAAAACAATGGCATCATCAATTAACATGATGTGTATGCGCCAGTCCAAATGATAGACCGTAGTATCGTTGTAGAAGTTGGAGAAWATCTGAAAATTTTGTTAAGGAGCCAAAAACTTTTAACAATTTTGAACAAATTTTTTTGCCGGACCCATTCGTCAGAAAAATTTCCAAAAACAAAAGTTTGCGCCCGAAAAATCCTTGCAAACAAAAGCAAGTCAAGAATAAGTTGATTGGAAACTAGTGTTGCACGGGACCGGGCAGGAATTCCCGGGTTTTTCAGGTCCGGTCCCGATTTTTGAAAAACCAAAGTCCCGAGTCTCGTCCCGGTCCGACCGGGACTATCAGACTGTTACTACATATGTAGTTGGTTCCTAACCAGTTAGAAAATTTTTTAAATTTTAACAAGAAAAAAGAATTTCCACAGGTAGTAGGAGTGATTAAAGATTGAGGGTTAAAAATACTTTCTCCAGCGTTTTTCAAAGAATTCTTTCTCAAAAAACGGCTCAGACCTTAACTCATTAAAAGATTGATTTATTCTTGCAAACAAATCTTCTAAAACTTTTCTTGGTTCTTTCTGGTTTTAGAGAAAATATTAAATTCCGTCCCGGAATCAACATGACCAATAAAGGCACAGGTAAAATACCCCTTTTCTCAATTAACTTCAGATTTTCCTTTTGTTTTACTCCTTTTCTTTTGTTTTGGTGCTGCCTTAGCTCAGATTTTGCATTTTCTGATCAATTTTCATAAGAAAAAATATATGTACAAAAATTAATTTGGTTTTAGTAGAAAATAAAAATTTGAGAAAAGCTCCGACTATAAATATGTAGGTAGTTTACCTCGGAATACCTTGTCGGAGGGGGAGACAAATCAATTTTGGTGTAGCATACGGAGTAATGAATCTGAAAAATGTAAATTTTCAAAAAAATTTTCAAATTTTAAATTTGCCGCAATTTCGTCCCAATAAAAATTGCCAATTGGAGTCCCCCACCTGATCCAATGTGAATTTGTACACATCGCTTCGCCACAATGACCTTTCACTTGCCTCCGTATGGTTATGCGCAATTTTTAAAGAAAGAATAAAAATGCCATCATTGTCGCTCAAAAATTTAAATCTGAAAATCCAAACGCCATCATCCATTACTGTTTCTTTTATTGTAATTAATTCCCTTACTCAATGTCTACGTTTAATCTGTTGCGCGGTGTTATGCGCACACCTTAAAAACAGAAAATATTATTGTACATAAAGATTGAACCGCTGATCAGGTGATAGAGCGGGGCGTTTTTTGGATAATATGTATCATAGGGCCCAGGCTCAAAATCGAACGAAATATATATCAATCGACTCCTCTCGGTCTGCAATGTAAGAATCGGAAAAAAAATTTGTTGGGAAACCATTCCCAGAAGAGTTACAGACCCGGGACTGAAGTGTCTTTTGACTGGGGACTCAGTTGTCCACTGACCAAAAAATGGGAAAAAGCACTCGTATTGGCTTTCAAAATTAGGAATTAGTTGATAGAAAATAAAAATTAAGAAAGTATAGCGGTTTTTGAAAAAAAATTGTCAAATGGACTTTTCTCTTACATTGCAGACCGAGAGGAGTCGATTGATATATTCCGTTCGATTTTGAGTCTGGGCCCTATGATACATATTTACCCGTTTTTTTAAATTGTTAAAAAATGCCAATGTATCTATCCATACGGAATCAGGAGGTCTTTCGGGACTTTCATAAAAACGGAAATCAAAATTCCGGGCACCTAATTTATGCTGCCTGTCTACCTTCAAATTCAAACACTTTGACTTCTCCCACTTCAAAATCGTTCCCATTCTGCCCACTTTTGCCTTTATTGTTGCCAATTTGGACAAGCAATGCATCACATTGGCAAGTTGGTTCCTAGGGGAGTGCTTTTGCAATATTATTAGGTCGTCCCATTAATTGTTTTCAATGTGTCAAAATACAATAGAAACCAACAGAAAAAGAACATATATGAAAAAGGGACCATTAAGGGATTTCCGTGCCTTCTTTGTACTAGTTCTTGCAGGTTAAAAAGTTTTAGCCTTTAAAATTGCAAAAATTAATTTTTTCATTTTTTATTTTCTTTCAATAAATATGTTTCGAATATGTAAAAAGGGGTAAGTTAACGCAAAAATTCAATTTTAATTTTAATCGGCTGTCAAGCTAAAAAGCGAACCATAAAAAACGGACGAAACCCAACTCCTTCCCGGCCAACTCGTACACCCCCAACTCGTTCACCGACCTCAACTGGTTCACTTTTACCCAACTCGTTCCCCTATATAAAATTGGGTAAAAAAGAGTATAAAAATTAAAAAAATAATGATGTAGGAAAGACTTTGCTGATCACAGTATTACAAATAAAAACTTTTTCGTGCTTTAGAATTTTGAAAAAAGGAATAAAAGTTTTTAAACCCTTTTATTTTTTAAGTTTTTCTCTTTTTTACCCAATTTTATACAGTGAAACGAACGAGTTGGGATGATCGCTGAACGAGTTGGCCGGGAACGAGTTGGGTTTTTACAAAAAAACTTGTAGAGCGTATTTTTTGCAAAAGCCATTGAAATCCC
>MEIZ01000019.1:699424-712553 GCA_001723225.1 Globodera ellingtonae | reverse complement strand
GTGCCGCTCTTCTTAATTGTTCAATAAACTCATAGCCCTGTCTCTTATACACATCTAGATGTGTATAAGAGAGAACTCAATGCGAGTCCGTACAATTGTATGGTCGAGCCGAACATTCCGATATATTTGATACTTTCCGGTCTGTTTCTGATCCTCAACGGGGGAGCGCGCATTTTCCTCGGACTCTCCGCCGCTTCAACAAAACGCCCCCGGCAAATTCGTTCGGAACATCGGAAATCGACAACTCGTCCCATGCTGAACTATGCCGTAGAAGGCATTGGATTGTTTGCCATCCTCGTCCTTGTCATACTGGGTCTATTTTAGAGTCCGGTAAAATAAAATTAACGGGAACGGTAATTTTAAATTTAACGGAACGGGATTCCCGTTCGCGTAAAAATCCCGTTCAATTTTTCACGGAAATCCCGCGGGAACGGGAAAATTTCCCGTTAAAATATTGAAAACCGTCCATAAACAAAGAATCATCCACTTTTACGTTATATTTACGATAGCTTTAGGCTCTGTTTGGGTTTACGGTGCCTCGCGCTACATGCACAGCCAGGTACRCATTCAAATTGTTCTAATCGCGTAAAATATTTTGTTTGGCTCCTTCCCAGTTGTACATGTTCGAGAGGCATTTCTGTGAACACACACTGTACTGGACTGCCTGGTGGAGCGTGACAATTCATCTCGGTGTGTTTGCACTGCTCATACTGCTCGGCATTGTTGTCCTCGTTTATGCGGCCATGCCGGGAGGAGAATGAAAAGCGGCCATTTATGCGACAAATCGAATTAATCCACGCACTTTTACAATACTTTATATTCTAACCATATTTACGAAGCAAAACTTTTCTCAGCGAAAGGAGGCAAGAAGTTCACCCACCAACCAACTTACAAATTAGAAGTCGGCATTGGCGGTGACCGCCGAGCCGCCATAAAAAACTTAAAAAGACAACGAGCCGTCGCAGCAAAAAAGTTGTTATTAGAAATGTTTATTTTGCGGAAAGGAGGCGCCAAGCAGTTCAGCCAAGATTTTATTGTTCTCCGTACCCCCTCCCCCCGAAATGCGGGTTCAGGAAAGACACTCAAATAAAAGCAAGTCCTGCCGATAAGCATAATTTAAACCAGTTAAAAACAAATCGAGTTAACAAAAGCTCATTTGTCCGAATGGTAAAACGTGTCATCCAATTCGTTCCATCGGTTCCATGATAACGATCGAATTCCCACGGACTACGACCATTCCGATGCTTTGCGATTCGCCAGTCTGAAAGTTCAGAAATTTGATTTTGATATTGTAAGGCCGGGACTGAAATTCGGAAGTTTCTAGCAAAAAAAAAGTTATTTTAAAGAACATTAAATCAGAAATTTAAAAAAAAACTCATAGAACGCGTAAAATTCAGGATCCCCCTTTTCCCAAAGGATAAATGAAAAAACGGCGACGCATTGTAAAATAATACCTTAAGATGTTCAATGCAATCCTCAACGACAATGTTCATAAACGGATCAAAGCCGCGCAAAATTCCGGACACACTTCTAAACAAAATAGAAAATTAGACCGGGGGGCTTTAGGGTAAACAGAAAAGCTAGAAATGGAGGTCAGATTCGGGCAATTTTAAATCAACGCTATTTACTAACAATTTAAGCATCCTCTAACCATCTTTTAGACGGAAGGTCGAGTTTTTCGACCGCAAACCTTGGGGCGACCGACCCTTTACTTTTCTAAAAATAATTTACTTTTCAAAAATTCAACCGATTCAAAAAAACAGCTTTAAATTCTAAATTTCTATTTTCTATTGACAACTTCGTATTCATGCATGACATTAGAAAAAAAAATCAATAAACATTTTGACTAACAGGGCCACCTCGACCCCCCATCTAAATGACTGCCAAGTTCGGAATTTTACTCCTGACATTAAATCTAATTCAATTGATTTAGTTTTTTAATTAAAATGGAAAAACCTGTTTCCATTGAGCTTGATGTTAACTTGCTTGTCCATGTACTTCTTCAACTCCGGTGGATGGGTTTTGCTCATTTTTAACGAAAGAACAGGCTACGCTTCTTGGGTTTTATAAGGTCAAATATAGTAGTATCTAAAGATGAATTAATTAATAATGTTCAGCTTCCATTCTCCGTCATTTTGCCATTTGGTGGAAAACCCCGACAGTTCCCAACCCCGACTCTGGTTAAATGACCGCATCCAGTAGGTGGGGCGAGATTCCGGCTACGGAAGAAGTCCGCGCGTGACCCGGCTCGCTCAGCGAGTACACCGCGCGCTCGTTAAATTTACTTAACTAAACGTTAAAATAAGAAAAGAAAACAGAACGCCAAAAATAAATTAAAAATTTATTGAGCTGAGAAATTCGTTTCGTAACTCGGGAAATATGAATGCACGAAGAAAGTACGTTTTATTGAAGAAAATAATTGTTTCCTTCGAAAGTTTTAATTAAACCAAAAGTTCAGATTTTTTTGCAACGTTAAATAGCATTTTGGCTTTTAATTCCTTAAATAATAGTGTGTCCTTTCGCTTCACATTCTTATGTTTGCYCGGGCTTTGTCCAATATTTCCTTTTTGATCTTTGGGTAAGTCGGGTACTGCTTGAGGACGGCGTGGCACACCTTAAGGGATTAAGAATTATTGTCCATTGGTGGTTGGTCGGTAAAAATGATTGAAAATAACCTCGATACACTCGAAAAGCCTGTGGCACTTGAAATGATTGTACGCCAACTTGTAGCCTGAAGTGTTGGCACATTGTCTTTCCCCCCCCGTCCCCCCCCCCCACCAATGCTCGGATTCTTCCGTTTCCGCACGTTCCACGCCGCCTCATAATTTGCGGCAGCGTCAGCGTACTTTTGCTCCTTTTCGCACACAAAAGCGGTGTATTCGTACGCTTGGCTACAACTCTGACAAAAATAAATGATTTTTTTGTTTTTTTTTTGTTCAACCAACGGCGTTGTGTTGGAGTACGCTGCGCAGAATGTTGACCGCCTGATCGTTTTTGGACTGATCGATGTAAATGTCCGCCAGGAGAAGCCAACCTTTTTTTTAGAGGGGGGGGGGCTTTTTGATTTCTTAAATTCCTCACATTGCTGGAGGTATTCCGCCTCGTCCAAATTCCATGCGTGGCCCAACACTCTCTTCAGCTGTGCTTTGGCCTTTTGCGTCTGTTTGAGCATTAACAACGCCCGCGCCGAGCCGAGAATCGCTCCGACGCTGAGGTTGGCCTCTCCCTCCGGAAATTGAATTATAATAAATAGACGATCAATTTTTGATAAGACTATCGTAGCCTTTTCTTTTGGAGAATGGCACCGATTTTGGTGGTTTTCTCTAATTCTGAACTGTCTTCTCATTTTCAGTTTTCACCGACCGTTGTCCCGTCCGTCTTGCAGAGTTCCGTGAAATTGCTCAACGCTTTTTGCACATTCGCTTTGTTGGGACTGGCCAAAAGAATAAAATTCTCCACAAGTTTATATCTTTGGTCCAGCATCGACTTGTGACGCAATTCCTTCAACCAAATGCATTTAATGCTAACAAAGAATTCTTTCTTTTTCGAGAGTTTGTTAGTCTCGAACATCTCTCCGTCACTTACTTTGAAGAAACGATCGGCTGCTTTGTACGATTCGATTGCCTCATGCGCACTAAAAAGGACGTTGAATTTTCCTAAATTGTTGGACTTACTCTTCTGGGCTCATCTGCTGCTCTCCCACATCSGCCCCCAATATCATCTCATTTTCGGGATTCAGACAAATCTCGATCATGTTGTACAGTGCCCTCTCGCCCCATTCCAAATCCTTAAAAGCATTTTTGACCCAATGTTTGCTGCACTCCTCCGCTGTCACCCGTCGTGCCCGACTGAATGCCTGCAGAGCCGCATTTTGTTCTCCAGTGTACCTTTGAAAGAATTAATAATATGGATTTAAAGGCAAAAAGTTGGATGATTGCCATTCGATAAGCCCCTTGCAGAAGTTGAACCCCGCGTCCACAGTCGCTCTTGGGTTGTTCTCCAGTGCATTTCTGAGCATCTTTTCGCCAAGTTCAATGCTGCCTTGACGCCAACCCAGCTCAATATAGCGTGCCAATGCGTGGTAAAGGTCTGTTTGTTTGTTTCCCGGTGGGTTGAGATTGGCACCGGGGATGGACGGAATTCGTTTTTCCGTTCAAAAAATGTTTCCGTTTTTTCAAAAAGATTTCCGACCATTACTGACAAATGAATGTCATTCACTCAGTGGCACCGATGGGACACTCACTCGGGTTTCTGTCCAACAGCTGCGAAAAATGTTTCATCGCTTCTTCTCCCTCGTTTCGCTGGTACATCAAATCGGCCAAAAGCTAAACGATTTTAAAATCCAAAAAAAAAGCAAAGCGTCCATTTTCGGTATCGAACTGCCGTTACCCGTCCATGGCATCCCTCCCCCCCCCCGGGCGCTTCATATTCTGACCACCAACCAAAGTCGCCTCATTATTGTTTGGTTCAATGGCGAGTACGTGTTGGCACTGTTGGTTGCACAATTGCAGTTTGCCCATCGATGCGTAAATAGTGGCCAACGAGATTTGACTCTTACGAATGGAATTTTTAATTTTTGCCCCCCAGGCTCCTATTTTTCTCACTTTTACGTCCCTTTCGTTGTGTCCAATCGCTTCCTTGAACAATTCAATTGCTTTATTCCATTCGCGCGTGTTTGCGTGCATCTCTGCTAGCTGTTGACAGATGCTGCAATAATGCAATGCAACATTCTTATTACACCCGGGGGGATATGTATAGAGGGGTATCCCACGTTGCTGCCAGCTGCTTCTCCTCTGTCACGTTGATGCCCTCTCTGCCGGCCCCCCGAGCGATCACCTTCAGTTGCAGCTGTCGTGCCCTCTGCAGGTCTTTACACGACTGTTCCCAATCGTTTTGTTCGATGAGAAGCCGCGACATCAGCATCAAATAGGAGACGTACTCGCGCATCGTTGCGACTTCTATTCTTTTTGTTGATTATTCGTCAAAATTGCAAGTTTCCCCTACCCGACGGTTCGCCTTGTTCGTCCAGTACTTTTTTCAACACTTTTTTGCACTTGTCAAAGTTTCCCATCTGAAAGAGTTGTTCAGCGAAACGAATGCGCAAATTTTGGCGTCCACTCTTTATTGCCGCTTCATAGAAGGTGACAGCCTCAATCAATGAATTGAAGCAATTAAGCCCCCCCCTAATTGAAGCAATTAGTAAGTCCCCCTCCCTCCAACCACCTTATTGTACAAGTGACACTTTACATAAGCATTTCCGATTTTCTCCGCCAATTGGTGATCTTTCGGTGCTCTTCGCATCGCCGTTTCGTATGCTTCAATGGCCAATTCCGGCTCCTGAACACTCACATAGGCGTCTCCGAGACTTCAAAGAGTAACAGCATTGTAAAAGATTAAATATTGAGTATTCCAACAGTTCGTAGGTCTGCGGGCTCGGATCCTGCTCCAAAAGGTCCCTTCAAGGAAAGAAAATGCCATTAATGCGGAGAACAACCAACCTGTAGCACAAGGCGAATTTGTGCTTGTCATGTTTCACCTCCAAATACAGYTGTGCCATTTTGATGCGTGCCGCCCGATAATTGGGCTGATCTGCAATCGTTGCAATGGYCGGACTCCAATCGCTTTTTAGGRGCTAACCGACCGGCTTTGACCGCCTGGAGGGCCTTTAGRGCGCCGTCCACATTGCCCCGTTGCAGTCTCARCTGGGCATTCATCAGCACCAGTTGCTGCTCTTCGCTTGCTTTCCCACGATAGCGTTCCACTGCCTCATTCATACATTTGTCGGCYTCCTCCTAAGCTTTGAATGAATGTGTTGGGGGTCCAACGGCACAAAAGGATTTGCCCACTATTAGGTTAAGCATTTGCAATGAATCGACCAGTTCCAATGTGATGCAAATCCTATCGGACTCKACAAAGCCCAATTCGTGTTGCCCTTAACAAAGAAGGGATCAGACAGAATGACATCGACGGACGATTAATTCGAACATTTGTCGAAAAGTTCGAGCGCGTTCCGTAAAAGGTCAATGGACGCCTCCACGCGGCGTGCCCTCTTCTCCAGCCGAGCTTTGATTAGGAAGTACAGCGGATGTTCTCTCACACGGAAATTGAAGCCAAGYCCAATGTCCAACAGTTTGGATGCTTCGTCCAATTCGTTCTTTTGGACGTGAATCTAATCGATTGTTACTGTTCGATCGATCAGCCTCCTCCCCCCTCCCCCTCAATGCCTGGGCCAAAAGCAAATACGCCTCGGAGTTGTTACTGTTTTTGTCCACACAAATGCGCAATAATTGYTCTSCCGTTGCAGTTTCACCCAAGGCGAGTTTTGCTTTGGCCAGAAGAAACGTCGGTTTGGTGAGYCCTTTGTTGGGTTGCRTGGCGTATTTGTATCATCAACCAACCAACCGGGACAATTCTCGCGTGCCGCTGTCAGTACCCTTTCGCACTCTTTTGGTGCCGCACTAACTGTACTTGCCATTTCGAGAAAGAGTTCAGCGACCTCCACACAGAAAGTGACGTCGAGTTTAGCCAATTGGTCCAACGWAAAAGTGCCGCTCTTCTTAATTKTTCAATAAACTCATAGCCCGTGCCGTGCCGTCCATGGAATTGTTGCCCCACCCCCTCAAATCTTAACAAACTCATAGCCCGTGCCGTGCCGTCCATGGAATTGTTACTCCCTCCCCCCTCAAATCTCAACAAACTCATAGCCCGTGCCGTGCCGTCCATGGAATTGTTGCCCCCCCCCACCCCAAAACTTACGCGATGCGCGTCGAAGTGAATGTCCACGCAATTACGCAAATGGCCGAATGCCTCTGATTGTGAAGCCCCCTTCTGTTCGCGTAAGGCCAAAAGTGCACACAAAAAATGGTAACGCTWTTTGTGAAAGATTGGTCAATTTTTTTCGAACGAATCCATTCGTTACCGCCTCTTCGACAATTTTTGGGTGAGTTTCTCGCAAGAATTCCAATTGTTGCCCGGCTTCTTTGATGTTTTTGCTGCTTATGACTTCAATTTGAGCTCGGATCATCGCTTAAAAACTAATTAGCTAAACTTGCGCATTGCACAATCTCAACGTCGGCCCCCCGGCGCCTCAACCTTTGCCCAACTGACCGATTACGGCACTTTCGTCCCCCTCTCCCCCCGGCGCCTCAACCTTTGCCCAACTGACCGATTACGGCACTTTCGTCCCCCTCTCCCCCCCTCTCTTCTGAGACCATCTTCACTGCCATCAATGCTAATTGCTGTGCCTGACTCTTATTGCCTTCTGCCAGCAGCAATCGGCTCTTCAATATCATTGCTTTGTTGTTTTGCACCAAAGAAAGCGCCCGATCCGTCAATTTTCTGTCAATTTTCTTATTTAATTAACACATTTCTCCTCTCTGACCTGGCTTGTTCTGCTATTTTTTCCCGATCAACCATAACAGAACTTAAAAATAGCCCCATTTCGATGAGTTTCCGCTGATTTGAACCCTCCGTTTGGGTCAACGCCTCAACCAATTCGTTCAAAATCGGTTCACCGGTGACGTGTTCGCCATGTATCAGAGAAGTGAGGACAAAGTCGAGAAAAAGCGCAGGAATACAATCACTCTAAGTGAGAATTCGTAATTTGGAATTCGAGAAGCGACAGATTTGATAAACACTGACAACAATTCTCAACAAATCGCGAATTTGCCTGGATGAGTARCGCCCTCTGGCACAGTTCCGTCGCCGCCTCCCAACCGCGCGTCATCGCCGCCCCTTTTGCCATCTCCAAATAGGCGGGCAGAAAGGACGAATTAACGTTGAGAAGGGCACTGAGAACGCTTTGCATTTCAATGGCATTTTGCCTGGGGGAAAGCGATCAAAGGACAGCACCGAACACTTTAGTAACTTCGTCTCCAGCAGTTTGGCCTTCCCCAAATACGCATCCAAACTTTTGTCCAGCGCAATCGCTCTGTCGAACAGATCCTCCGCCGTTTCTGTCCCGCTCCCGGACAACACATCCAACCAGCCCCGTAGGGAAAGGAACTGATCGGAGGTTAGAATTGATGGAGTATTCTTCATTCAATCGGTGGTTGGGATTGATTATGTACCTATTCTTCTTCCATTTACACCCATTTCCCYCAAACTGCTAATTACCACAATTTCTTCTTTTGTCAATTTAAAAAGACAAATGCTTAAAACGGACGGACCATCGAATTTGAGTGGGGGCTGAGYTTTTCCACCAGCGGSCGCGCTCTTTCAAATTGGGYGTCTAAGAGCAGCAAATAGGCGGCGACGTAAGTGCCGTTATCCGAACTTTGCGTCCACAGCGAATGAATTTGACGTTCGAGTTCAGAAATGGCCTCTTTGTCTTCAGACAATTAWTGAACGTTTTGTCATTGTTWAAATCATTRRCACATTTTTAGARGAACCGGTATGTTTTTCGCTGGTGTGCGCAATTCGAAGTCCGTGCAGAACAGCCAATTTGAATTCGGAGGCCGAACTGTCCTTGAGGACGGCGTTCAGCAAGCGAATGCCCTCCGCGGGGCTCCCCAATCGAATGGTGCAAAAGGCCCTCAGTAATTTGAGATTCCACCGCTGCCCTTCGGAAATGCTCCTCAGCTCTTCGTCGATTTGGCACAAAGCTGTCCCGAAATACGACTCTCGAATCCAATAATGAATTTGGGACAGATTTTGTTCGGACATTTTTTGAATGGAAAGGTACGGGCGGAAGGGTTCTGATTTGTGAGTGAAAGGAATAACCCAATTCGCTTGTTTATATTTACAGTCGCCATGGAAACAACGAAAAA
Organism: Globodera ellingtonae; assembly: GCA_001723225.1. Taxonomy (NCBI): domain Eukaryota; kingdom Metazoa; phylum Nematoda; class Chromadorea; order Rhabditida; family Heteroderidae; genus Globodera; species Globodera ellingtonae. The sequence continues at coordinate 703,785 of MEIZ01000019.1, read as the reverse complement.
AGATGACGTATATTTCATAGGAATTGGTCTTTTAAATAAAATTCAACACGACAACAATCGATCATCAATGTTCCGTGATTAGAATTCGCACCGTCGGGACGGGTCGCGGGAGCGGAGGAGTGGCCTAACAATAATAATTATTAATAATTAAACTATTAATAATAATAATAATAAAAATGATATGACTAAAGAAAAAGTTGCTTAAAAAGTGTGCTACCGGTTCTTGCTCGGGCAGTGCCTTTTTGAGAATTGGGCAAAATCGCTGTGCTGAGTAAGAAATGGGGGCGACGATCAAAACGGAGAGAATTGGATGGAAAAGAGAGACGACCAGCGGAAGAGTGGTGAAGGCCAACTCGACCATTAGCCGAGTGCACTGAAAGGGCATTTCAATTAACGCTAATTAGTCAAAGGAGCCTCAATTAACGCTAATTAGTKAAAGGAGCCAATTCCAAAAAAGAAACCCTTCCGCAAGGTTTAGTCAGCACGAACTGCTGGAAGAGKACTAAGCCCGTGAAGAATGCGGAAAGCGACCARAGAATAGCCTCGATGAGGAAGAGGTCCCGGAAAGAAAGTGCCAAGTAACGGAGAAGGGACGGCGGACGGTGGGATTGGCATCCCCTCTGGTGCTGAATGGGAAATTGGAATGCCATCCAACTTTAATTGAGAGAAACGGACTCCGTGCTGCTGTTGCTGYTGCTGCTGTTGGGAGGGCACTGAAACGGACTGCCAAAGAAKCGTCTGGACGAGTTGGGAGGACAGCATCAGAGTGAGCAATGCGAACAATAACTTCTTCTGACGAACGGCCAAAGGCAGCGAACACTAAACGAATTCAATTGCAAAATGCGAAATGTTTTTCCTGCAGAAAAGAGAGATCGCCCGCATGATTTTATTTTGGATAGCTCCTCACATTGACGAGCACTTTCCGGCGGGACGTTTCCTGGTCGAACGCGGTGAACAGAAAGGCCAACACCAAACAGAAGATAACCAGCGCCATTTGTTGAGTCGAGCACAGCCAAAACAGAAGGAACGTCGGAGGCTGAGTGCTGGAGGATCGACGGCGATGGGACAGCGGCGGAGAGACGAAGACATTGCCACTGGAATTGAGTGGGGATGTAAACAGACTGATTACCAGTGTTTTGCTGTTCCAGCTTGGCCTGTTCTGTTCCTGTTCCTGTTCTATTCTAGAATTTAGAACAGAACAGGAACAGGAACAGGTTCAAAATTGTTGGAACAGCAAAACACTGCTGATTACATATGAGGGGGTATTCGGATTTAAACTTGGCAAACCCGTGGACGACGGGAGGGGTCTAACTCATTTAAGCTAATCATGGCATCGGCTAGGCCTTTGACATGCAGCGGGATATCTAAAGCTAACTCAAGAGTCAAATCCCGGAGTTTTTTTTGACCCGAAAAGTGCCATTGAGTCGGTAAAAAGTGGATTGGTTAATTTGGCTGGACCTGCTGATGCCCTTCATCCTCCTCCCGTCCGTTGCTGTTTGATGGCTCAGTCCATACAGTATTTTGCGTCCACGATAGTAATCCCAGCAGGTCCATTTGTCATTTAGGCCTTTTGCGTACATTTGCACGGCAAATGCCAGAGGCGAAGCCAAAGAGTGCAGGTAGACGGCCACCACAGGGAATTCCTTAATTGCTTTGGTGAACGGAAGGAATTAATGGACGAAATGGGGAAAACCTGAAGTTTGCATAGGGCAGAAGACACCAGAGGAACACATGGGGAGCCGGCGGAAAGGGCCGAGGAGAGCCAAAAGCATTTTTTGGCAAGCAAAATGCCGGCCAGAAATGCGTAGCTGATAGAAACGACGGACTGGACGGGAAATGTCTTCATTTTGGTGGTTGTGTAACGGGAAACTGACGAAAGAGCGTCGCATCGAAACGGACAACGGCCGGGCGAAGAAGATGGACGCGGTCAGCAAGGAGTTCAGGGACACTGCCAGCACGGCGAGAAGGACGTCCAACGAGGAGATAAACCTRCTGTTTGTTGTCCAACTTTCGGAAGAACAAATGAATGGCCGCGAACTGACCAGAGGGAAAGTTGGAGAATTCGAGAAGAACAAATGTGAGCGGATGAGGAGGAATTGGGTAGGACGAGTAGAAGTTGCGGATCCAGAATATCCATCTCCCCTAGCCCCTGCCTTCTGCTGGAGATGAATGAGCAGAAATGACCCAAAAAGTTTTGCTTGTGACTTGCCGAGTTGTGATGCAGATGTGTATAAGAGACAGGGAGATGAATGATGACTTGCCGAGTTGTGATGCTTTGTCGAGGAATGAATCTGCTGGAATCGCCGGACTTTGGGGGCAATGGACTAAATGTTCGAAATGCTTCTTCCCAATTTCGGATTTTGTTTTGACTTCTTTTTGCTTTTGCAAGCAAAGCACAAAAAAGATTCTCCTTTCTTTCAACAGCAGCAAACAATGGGCATAAATAAGAAGCTATGAGAAAACATTTGAGGCTAACGGCCAAATGTCGTGCCATTGTACACTTTCGGGGGGCTTTTCATCCTATAAATGTCCTTCGGATTGGCGGAGTTCGCATCAGCAGAAATTGGCTCTTTTAAGGACTGAATTTGTCGTCTGCTTTCTCTCTCTTTGGACTTGTTGAGAACTAACGAAGTTTCCTAAATAGGCACGAGAATGGGTGACGCGCCCACGTAAATTTGAAGTCAGAATTTAAAATTTTAAATCAAATATGGCGGCACTATGTGTAAATGTTCTGTTCGTTCTTTCGGCTACAGGTCCGGTGTCGAATAGGTTATCCGAGTGTTGAAAGAACAAAAATGTCTGACAAATGAGTGTTGAAAGATTTGATTGTAGAAATTCTGGGATTAAAATTTTGTTGAAGTATATTCCCCGAATCCACTCGTGTCCATGTCGTCGCCTTTCCCTTAATGCTCGGGTTCGCTGTTTCGGATTTCGCACTTTTTACCTTTGACCGGTTTGAATCCTTCCGGCATCAGGAGGCAGTACTCTTCACTTTTTCCGACCTTTTGAAGATTTTTAGGCACTATTCGGAGAAAATTGGGGTGAAGTGACGGGTTTTTTGACCATTGATTATAAAGGAAAATTTTTTGGCTCTGGTTTACACTAAAAAATTAATAAATTTAGAAAATTAACAAGAAAAAAATCATTCCAATGGCTGGTGAAAAAGGAAAGTCTGGCAAGGACAGCGGAAAGGCAAAATCCAAGGTTAAAATTGCGTAAAAAAATAGAGGCGCGAATTTTTTTTCAATTTTTTTTGCAGAAGGCCTCACGCAGTTCACGAGCCGGCCTCCAATTCCCTGTCGGACGTATTCATCGTTTTCTGAAGAAGAACACAACCAGCACTGGACGAGTCGGTACGATCGAAAATTTGAAATTAAACGATTAAATGTTTGTTCTCCAAGTTCAGGAGCCACTGCTGCAGTGTACAGTGCGGCCATTCTGGAATACCTCACCGCGGAAGTGCTAGAGTTGGCCGGCAACGCGTCCAAAGACCTGAAGGTGAAGCGGGTTACACCGCGACATTTGCATTTGGCCATCCGTGGAGACGAGGAGGTGGGCGTTTTAGACAGACGTAACCAAAAAAGGGGAAAAATAACCGCGGCGATGCCGCGAAGGCCCGTCTGAAGAAATTAGAAAATCGATTCGTAGCCGGGGGGAGGGGTTAATTCCCCGAAAATTTCCTATGATCCAAGGGATTCTGCACTTTTTCTGGTTCTTCGTCAAATTTTTTTTTTGGTTTGGGTCAGCTTCCACAAAGAAGCCAGGTCTAAAATGTTTTTCAAATCCTGACCAAGATTCCAAATTAACAGGTTGACGTTGAATTGGAGTTGTAGTCCCGTTTTTCTGGGGTTTGGCTTTGAAAATTAGAACCAGACACCTTACAGAAATTCAGAATGTCGCTATTCATTAATTTTCTGCATTTTTGAAGCCGAAGTCTTTGCTTAATTTGCCCCCCGTTTTTCAGCTTGACTTCCTCATAAAGGCTACAATTGCTGGCGGAGGAGTTATTCCGCACATTCACCGTAGGCTGATGGGAAAGGTTTGGGCAAAACGCCTAATTTGTAAATGTCCAATTTCGATTTGTTTTCGTTGCAGCCGCAGACTCAGCCAAGTCAGCAGAAGTCGCTTTTGAACGTGAGCAACAGCCAATTGGGCACTCCAACTCAGCAGAAGGGCGGAAACTGAAGTTGGAGAAGAACGGCCGGGTTTTTGACAATTTTTCAACATAAACAGAGTGAATTTAAGCAGAATAAGTCATCGGACAAATACTTGAGCACAAATTGCGTAAATATCTCTGATCAATGCAGTAAAAGGAATGGAATTTAAATGCAGAATGTCAAAATTCGAACTCAACTCTCTGC
>MEIZ01000019.1:680273-695660 GCA_001723225.1 Globodera ellingtonae | reverse complement strand
TCTTTGCTATTGCACCAGGGGACTTTTCCGTTATGCCCTCTCCCCTTCAATGTGTATGCTTTCCCAYGCACAAAACTGTTCATAAGACGATGGGCGGTGCTTCCTGTTTTAAGCATCGGCCTTTCTGTTCAAGGTACCGTCATCAGCAACAGCTCTTCCGTTGGAACCACCGCCCAATACGAGTCCGGCTTTAGTTTCTCCTCCTCTGAAGACCCCACTGCTGTGCTGGTCGAACATGAATTTGATGAGACCGACGGCGGGAGGGCATCGAGATCAGCAGAACAAACTCTCAAGGTTCACGAATTGTGCACGATCAGCGAAGAAGAGGACAAAGCAGAGAACACTCGGGTGCAATTGGTACGCCTGGAAGAGTTGGGCAGGGAGTTGGAATTGGAAGAAGCGAGTGGGGACGTTGGATGTTCTTCGATGGTGGCAGAAGCTGGCTCGATGTTCACGTCKTTGATGCAGTCCGTTGACCATCCSCTTCAGAAGCAACAGCAACTGATCGATGTAAATAAGAACARTAAAATTGGCATCTTAGAAAATTCAGGTGTTCGGTGAGGCGATGGAGTCTGGTGTGGTCAGCAGCCATCGGAACAGCACCGGCAGCTCGTCTACCTCTTCTGGTGCCTTTTCTGGCATGAGCCGATGCACTGAGGATGGTGTGGAAGACACGGAAGGAATGGGAGAGGTAACGGAAAGCAGCAGAAGAGAGGACGACGACCTGCCACCACGGATGCCACTCATCACGGTGAACTCTCCTGATTCTCCTTGCCTTTCCTTATTGACCACATTAAGACCAACGAATGCTGCGTCTTGCGCCAATCCTTTCGCATGTTTCCCTTCACTGACCAGCGCTCTTCCTCCTCGATGGGCGTCCCRGTTTTGGCTGCAGAACAACAGACTCTCCAACGACAAAGCTCGACACTTCCACGGACTCCGCTGAGTGTGTTCTCCTCCACCACCGCCACCTCCTCCCACACACAGACGGAACATTCACTTCCGAGTCAATGTCGCGTGTCGCCTTGTCCTCAACGGAAAAAGACACTGTTACGAAACACAACTGACTCACAACAGAAAGACGAACAGCAGAAGAGGTAATGAAGTCCCTGGCGGAGTACGAGTTCATTGACCCGTTTCCATAGATTTGGTCAGAAAAGAGCCTAGATTAGAAGAAATCTAAGATTTTAAAATTCCTTAGAAATGTAAAAGGACACGGGTTTGTATAAAAAGCATATTATTCTTTGCATACTTCATTGACCCGTTTCCAGAGATTTGGACAGAAAAGAGCCTAGATTAGAAGAAATCTTAATTTTATTTAGCCATAGTGAGATCACGTGGAGGAGATTGATCCTTTAAGAATGACGAAATTCGTCTCAACTAGAGCCCGGCGGGTACTGGAAAAGTACTGGGTCCCTCAATTTGGGCTCATACCGGGGATGGGAAAAACGCGGGCATTCCTTTATCGGGAGCTTATTCTTGTCTGGGCTCTGGACGAAATTCCTAAAACTTACAATTAGGACGACACTACAACAAATGCCAGTTCGGATCCGAGTCAGACCACCTCCGATCATGCGGTTGCCGAGTGCTGGAACTGGAGAGAATCTGGCAGCAAGAGAAGGGGCGACTCATTGCCAGTTGATTGGAACGGTGGGAAGAATGGTTACAGCAAGTGCCACATTTGTAGCAGACGGGAGGCTGTGAAGACTCAGATGAATGGATTCATTGCTATCCGACGTATAAAATTTCAAAAAACCTCACAAACATGATCSTCTAGCAAAAAATGTAATCGATCGCAAACGATATTTGCTGCAAAGACGTGCAGATGTAAATGGCACGGAAAATAGCGATTTTCACACGTTTGAGCTATACTTTTTCGTTCTTTTCAAACCATAACTTTTTAAAGATTTACCGCACAATTATTCTCGGTGCCAAGATTTTTTTATGCAAATTTGCTATTTTTGTTCAATGTTATCATTTTTCTCACTACTCAATAAAATTTATTATTAAATGCCAAGACACTTTACAAGGTTTTATTAAATCTGGGCGAAATATTTGTGATGTGTATAAGAGACAGACACTAAGGTTTTATTAAATCTGGGCGAAATATTTGTGTGAAATGTTTTTTCCCATCTAGATATGTATGTGCAAAACGTTAGATTTTGCAATAAGGTGAAGTGTCCCAATGTAAATCCCTGTTGGCGAAATGTCATAGAGTCAATTTAAAATGTTTGAAGAGAAATTAAAAGAATTCGAGCTTTTCAAAAATTTGCCGCAAAAAGGTAGCAAATCGACTTCGCGTCCCAACCCTGCAGAATCGTATAATACACACAGCATTCATTTAGGGATAGATTCTTCGTCAATAATGGCTCTGAACAATTGGGTTAACGACGAACTGCATAAAATTATTGGGTACAGCGATTCTTCCACCGTTGCCTACATGATTGCGATGGCTAAGAAATCCAGCGATTCGGATGATTTTATACAACGACTTCAGGATGTTGTGCCCACAAATAACCTTAAAGCATTTGCCGAGAAGTTGATTGCGAAGGTTCCCCATGCTGGTTTGTTCTACTCCGATTATTTAAGTTAAAGCGAATTTGATTCTTTTAGCAAAGAAAGTGCCAGCCATTCCAAGAGGTCCCTCTGAGTCAGAGCTGCAGAATTTGCGGTTGAAAAGTTTGAACGCCATTTTAAAACCATTGGAATATGAGTTAGATGAGCCAAGCACAAGCTCAAAAGATTTGAAAAAGGGAGAAAAGAAAAATAAGACGAGAAGTGTGCGAAAGAGATGGGAGAGTAGCAGCAGTTCGTCTGCAGAGGAAAACCCAACCGAGGAGGTCAGTGAGTGATATTTCTTCTTTAGGCTAACACAACTCGTAAGATATAATAAAAAAATTCCTTTTAAAGACATTGCAATCGTCGGACAAAAAACCGAAGGAGGAGGAGGARAGTTCGGAGTCCGATTTCGAAATGATGGAAGAAAAAGCTCAAAAGGACATCGAAGAGCGCGACGCGCTGTCCAAAAGGATAAGGGAGAAGGAAAAGCGGAATACGCGGCACGTAATGTCAAAGTCCGAAGCGAGGAGCAAAGCCGAGGCGACCAAACGTCTGAAGATTTCGGAGAAGGACGATACGAATGATATGATGGACAAATTGCGATACGAAAGTCGGAAGAGTTACTTGTCAAAACGCAAAGATGACAAACGAATGGAGTTGGAGTCGAAAGTGCACGACGACGAGACAATTTTTGCGAGCGAAAAGTGTGCTTTTATTTTTACTTATTAAACGGGTTTGGCTTAATTTTTCTACAAAATTGAGTATAATAACAAAGCAAGTGGTCATTTTTATTTTATTTTTTTATTTAGACTTACTAAACGAGAGCAAATGGATGCCAAATACAGAAAAGAAGTGCTTTACTATGTGAAACAGTATGACGAAGCTGGTAATGTGCTGAGGGTGCCGAGGTGAGGGAATTTAAATATTTTATTTGGCATTTTCCAATTAGCCTATGTTCACTTCGATAGGTACCATGTTCCCGATGCGAGCAGCAAAATAATACCAACGGAATACGTCGAGGACAATGAATTGCCTGGCGGGGATGGACGTCGTTGGGAGGATGAGAAGCTCGGGTCGGCCGTATTTCATTATGGGGCAAAAGATGCCAAGGCAAAGTCAATGCTATTTACTATCTTTAGAAAAATAAAAGGTTCAGAAGGAACAGGACCTTGGCCTTTTACTTGAGGATGAACAGATCGATTTTGTGGAAGCATTGCAGCACCTTGAAGGGACACGAGAGACKGAGGTGATGAGAAGGAAATACAGAGGGGGGTTTTCTGGTCTGGAACAGAGTGATTTTGGAAAAATTTGGGCTACTCGGTTATTGACCCGTGCCCGGATCTGGTTGAGCTGAGAACCCTCGGGTCCAGTTTTTTAAATTCAGATTGTTTTATTTCAACACTTTAAAACTTTCGTTCATTTTCCAGGAAAAGGAGCTCACGGTGGAACAAAAAAGGAAGTTATCGTTGCAAGAGACGCGCAAAACATTACCGGTTTATGCGTATCGGGACGAATTYATCGAAGCTGTCAAAGAGCATCAAGTACTGATCATTATCGGCGAGACCGGCTCGGGAAAGACCACCCAACTTCCGCAATATCTTTTCGAATCTGTGAGTTAAATTTCCGCCCGAATTTCAACTTTTCGATTTTTAGGGCTTTTGTGCGGGAGATAAAAGGTTGGGATGCACTCAGCCGAGACGGGTTGCGGCGATGAGTGTCGCGGCACGGGTAGCGGAAGAGATGAACACGAAGCTCGGCGGATTGGTAAACTAAAATTATTTTTATATTATTAAAATAAGGCAATCCTCGGGACTGTTTAAATTATTAGATTTTTATCCAGGACCGTAATTCCTGGAATTGCCAAAATTATGGGCGAGAATTGCTACGATTAACTCGCATTTAGTCAGCTGACATAATTTTTTGACAATTTGCGCCTGCAGGTTGGCTACACAATTCGATTCGAAGATTGCTCTTCTGAAAGGACTAAAATCAAGTACTTGACCGATGGGATGTTGCTTCGAGAATTTTTGAATGAGCCTGATTTGGCCTCCTACAGTGTTCTGATGATTGATGAAGCGCATGAAAGAACGGCGAGTGAATTCTTTTTATTCTATAGAATGAATGCCCAATTACAGCTCCATACCGACGTTCTTTTTGGACTTGTCAAGGACATCGCCAGGTTCCGGAAGGATTTGAAACTGCTGATTTCATCCGCCACGTTAGACGCACTTAAATTTTCCACTTTTTTTGACGATGCGCCAATCTTTCGCATTCCGGGTCGCAGGTTTCCTGTCCAAATTTATTATACGAAAGCACCCGAGGCGGACTATTTGGATGGTAATTTTTTGTGTCGATTTTGTCAGTTCTATAGCAATATATTCACAGCCGTAATGATTTCCGTTCTTCAAATTCATCTGACCCAACCTCTCCCTGGAGATATTCTCGTTTTTCTGACTGGCCAGGAAGAAATCGAAACTGTACAAGAAGCTTTGCAAGAGCGTATAAAACTGCTCGGTTCCCGCATCAAAGAACTGATGGTTCTGCCGATTTATGCAAATTTACCTACCGATATGCAAGCGAAGATTTTCGAATCAACGCCATCCAATACTCGAAAGGTTTCAGTTCTATAGTACTTTTGTTTTCGAGTTTCCATTTACTAAAATTAAATTATTTTGAAGCCTGGCATTTTGAAAAACTATGACAAATTTCGGCTTCTTTAGTGTGTCTTGGCAACAAATATTGCGGAGACTTCGGTGACGATTGATGGGATTGTTTATGTCATCGATCCTGGCTTTGTGAAGCAGTCTTCGTACGACGCTCGTGGGGGTATTGACCATCTGAATGTGGTGACCATTTCGAAAGCGTCGGCAAATCAAAGGGCCGGGAGAGCGGGAAGGACCGGTCCGGGGAAATGTTTCCGTTTGTACACCGCTTGGGCTTATCAGCACGAATTGGAGGAACAGCCGGTGCCTGAGATTCAGAGGACCAATCTGGGAAATGTTGTGCTGATGCTGCTCAGGTCCTTCCTTTACCGTTATGTGTTAGGCTTACTGCTTCAGCTTCGTTTAGCTTGGGCATAACCGATCTCGTACATTTTGATTTTTTGGACCCGCCGCCTTACGAAGCATTGGCTGCCGCTTTGGAACATTTGTACGCCCTCGGTGCTTTGAATCACAAGGGAATGCTAACCAAACTCGGACGGCGAATGGCAGAATTCCCCTGCGACCCAGCAATGTCTAAAATGATAATTGCCTCGGAAAAGTTTGTAACGATCATTTCTTTTCTTTTTTTATTATTATTATTTTAAAGATATGAATGTTCCGAGGAGATTATTACTATCGCCGCTATGCTTTCAGTCAATGCGGCAGTATTTTATCGACCTAAAGCGATGGTAATTCACGCGGATACGGCCAGAAAAGGCTTTTGGTCTTCGTGCGGCGACCATTTGACACTTTTAAATGTTTACAACAAATGGAGGGAGACAAACTTTTCAATGCAATGGTAAAATTTTTTCAAAAAACGGGTAACTCTTCTAACCCCCMATTTAGGTGTATCGAAAATTTTGTACAACATCGTACGATGAAACGAGCCAGAGACATTCGGGATCAGCTCGAAGGATTGTTGGAACGTGTAGAAATTGAACCGGTGCTCATTTCTTACAAAAACCAATCGACTGTTTTACTTTACTTTTTATATTTCTTTAGAAGTCATCTACCGATTCCATGGCCATTCAAAAAACTGTCACTGCTGGGTATTTCCACAATTTGGCCAGTTTGGATAAGGGCGGTCAGTACAAGACTGTCAAGAACCGTCACACTGTCCAAGTCCACCCAAATTCGTGTTTGTTCGAGGACCGTCTTCGATGGGTTATCTATTACGAATTGGTGTTCACTTCCAAGGAATTCATGCGAGAAGTGAGTGTTTTTGTCGGTGTATCCTTATTATTAAGTGATACATTTATTCAATTATTATTATTATTATTGGGTTTAGATCATTGAATGTGACCCGAAATGGATAGCGGAGGTGGCGCCGCACTATTACCAGCAGACACAGTTGGAAGATTCAACCAGCAAGAAAATGCCAAAACAAATTGGAAAAGCGAAGAGTGAACTCGTGGGCAGTTAATTGATTACTTTTTTGTGTTTTGTTGTTTAAATGTTTCCAATTTGAAAGTGTAATTGAAATGTAAGATTCTGTATGACTGACGGGTAAATGTTAATCTGATAAATATTTTTTAATAAATTCTTTTTTTCCTTTTAAATCTTTTAGGCGATAGTTTTTAAATGGCTTATCACGTCGATCTTTCTGTTCGCCCTAACAGGGCCTTCACACAATTTGGAGGGATGCACTTCAAATGTTTTGGTTCTGCSGAGGTTTCGCAGATCAGCGTTTTGGAAGTTACCCAAACGAGCACTTTCGATGAGGTGACATTCCGTTTTTATTCAATATTCCCTATTCCCCTTAAGGCCGGTTTTCCGGTTAGGGGTGGACTGTACGACCCGCTCCTCGGCACTTCCGAAGGCCATTGTGAGACATGCGGCCTGCAGGGCTTTCATTGCCCGGGCCATTTCGGGCACATCCGACTCACCGTGCCGGTGTTTAACCCGCTTTTCTACACGTTCACTTTAAATGCAAGTTTTGACAAAATCATTAGAACGAAAGGTTAATTAGTTGAGGGGACCAGGAGTGTCATGTTGGGACTGTTCATACTTTTCGGGATTACAATAAGTTCAGATGATGAAGGGTACCTGCATTCACTGCCATCGCTTCACTTGCAATACCAATTCATTGGCCACGAAAGTGATCATTGCCAAGCTTCGTGCCTTAGATTTTGGAGTGCCCGAGGTCTTGGATAAGGTTGAGAGCTGTCTCAGAACAAAGTTCGAGAAAAGTGATGAACTGCTCGGTGAACGCATTGATTTGGTCGGAGAGTGGACGTTTCTGCAGGAAATTGATGCATTCATCGCGGAACTGAAAGGCATGGCAAACACTGAACAGCTGCTTAGAAGGGAAGGGAGGGAAAGCGAAAAAGTGCAACAAAAGAACGATGTTGCGGAACGAAATGCCATGGTTAAGGCTTTTGTCAGGGACCATTTGGTGAGTCCTTTTTAAGAATCGTCGCTCATTATCTGTTCAGTTTAAAAGAAAGCTTCGCTGTCCCCACTGCAAGCAGCCGAACGGGGAATTGCGCAATGACAGCGGACGCACTTTTTTGCTTGACTTTACCAAACAAACGACCACAGACCGGATGAAAAAAGAAGGCAATTTAAACGTTTTCAAAATGACAAACAATAAAAGTTTTGTTTTTTTCTTAAATTTAACAATTTTTTAGTTGCCAGGAAACGCCTTGGAGAAGCGACGGTTAATAGGATATTTGAAGAGGCAAAAGCATTGGATGAACCAAAAAGAATTGGGCTAGTTTCGTCTGAAGATGACCGACCTGATTTGGGATTTATGGACATGGACATCGATGAGGCGAGAGATTTTAATTTTGAGTCCACAGATAAGTAAATGGGGGGGGGGCAACAATTACTATACACCAATTAGCCTCGCTTTGTAACTGAACGCATTCGAAGTTTGAACACTTAGAGCAGTGTGATTTACCCATATATTTAAATGAACTCTCAAGAAACTGCTCCATCATTTAACGCACATTTTTTAGTTTGAACTCAAAGAGGCGAAGTATGGAAAGGCATCGACGCTTTTTACCAATAATACATTGATCGACCCGCTTGAGATTTCCGATAAACTATTGACTGAACAACTTCGGCAGGTGATCAACGGACAATGCGACAAATTGGCATGGCGAGCGGCCGAAGTGCGCGAACATTTCCGATTGGTTTGGCAGAGAGAGAGCATTTTGATCAGACGACTTTTTCCTTTTTTCGACGAGGTTTTGGACTTTTATAGTGTGGTTTATGTTTTTGAATTTAGAATGGACTTTCTTCCGAAAACAAAAGGTCAAATGTGCCGTCTAAATCTTTTCCCACCGATTCACTCTTCATCGAAACGGTCGGTCATACTAAAAAAAATTCAAAACTAATAGATATTTTGAGTTCACAATTCAGGTTATCGTCGAACCGTCCCGCTATCGGCCCATTCGCTGCTTCAAAGGCGAACGCTTTGAGCATCCGGCAACGGTTAATCTGCGAAAACTGATCGAAGCCGACCAATTGCTTGCGCTGATCAGAGTCCATTTGGAAGAGGAAAAAGGGGGAAAGCAGAAGGTCGGGTTGGAGAAGTTGGGTTGTGTAGCAAAGGAGTTGATCGAAGGTCGAATTGTGGGCAAAACTTTGAATGAGAAGCTGCACAATGCTTACCAGGAGTTGCAAATGCGCACAAACGCACTTTTTGATCGAGCGGCAAATCGCGTAGACGCGAAGGGAAGCCAACCGGGGCTAAAACAGTTGTTGGAGAAGAAAGAGGTGGGCCAGAGAGGGGGAGAGGAGGGTGGGCATGGACAGGAGAAGCACTCCCTCCTTCCACCCATCTTTTAGTTCATGCTTAACATTTTCCAAGGGTTTGTTCCGAATGCATATGATGGGGAAGCGCGTGAACTTTGCGTGTCGTTCCGTCATTACTCCCGACCCCTACCTGGACATCGACGAAATTGGCATTCCCGAATTGTTTGCGCGGCGGCTGACCTTCCCCGAGCCAATAAGTTCCCTCAACCACCGGTTGCTTAAAGAATGGGTCAGAAGAGGGCCTGACCATCATCCCGGCGCCAATTTTGTTGAGGTATTTTTTGTTGGCTTTGGCGACAATTGGAATCCTCCGGCCCGTTTAATCCTTTTGATGAGAAGTAAATGGTTCTTCAAACTTGGAAGCGGAGATGGATATTCCTTGATTTGGGGTCCGAAAGAGCTTTTTGAGTGATTTCCGACAATCAAATCGCAAAAAGATTTTATTTTATTTTCTTTAAAATGTTTTATCATGTTTCCATGTCGCAGTTCTCCGGCACAATTGGAAAACCACCGACGCGAGTTAAAGTTCCGTTTGGAAGAGAGTCGACGAAAGAGCGCGGTTATTTGTCCACCAAGTTGAGGATGGGCGATGTCAGCAACGTCCACGCTATGCCCGATTATGTTCTGCAGTTGGAATTTGTCATTCTTTTACCAYTTTTGCCAATTCAGGTGCTGCGGCAGCTGCAAAATGGCGACAAATTGCTGATGAATCGTCAACCGTCGCTTCACAAACCCTCCATAATGGGCCACAGAGCGCGTGTTCTGACTGGACAAAATGCCCTCCGAATGAATTACGCCCCGTGTAAGGCGTACCTGTCTCTTATACACATCAGACCGGTAGGGGGCGTACCTGTCTCTTATACACATCTAGATGTGTATAAGAGACAGCGCTATGCCCGATTATGTTCTGCAGTTGGAATTTGTCATTCTTTTACCACTTTTGCCAATTCAGGTGCTGCGGCAGCTGCAAAATGGCGACAAATTGCTGATGAATCGTCAACCGTCGCTTCACAAACCCTCCATAATGGGCCACAGAGCGCGTGTTCTGACTGGACAAAATGCCCTCCGAATGAATTACGCCCCGTGTAAGGCGTACAACGCGGACTTTGACGGTGATGAAATGAACGGACATTTCATCCAAAATCGGGTGGCCCAATGCGAAGCGTCGGAATTGGGTAAAAAACGAATAATTGTCTTTAAAAAGTAAAGACGATTTTACTCTAATCAAGCCAATGTCGGCAACAATTACCTGGTGCCGAAGGATGGTACGCCAATTCTTGGCCTTATCCAGGTATTATTTATGGCCTTTTATTTTCGTTGGTCCATTTTTGTAATTGTGGCATGGGACAGTGCCGTAAATTCCAACAAACGGCCGCATTCTACTCGCTTTTCAGGATCACGTTATTTCCGGTGTCCTTATGACCATTCGGGGCCAATTCTTCTCAAAAGAAGATTTTATGCATTTGATTTTGGCCGCTTTTGCGCAAACCAAACGGCGACTGCACATTCCCCCGCCCGCGATAGTATGGCCAAAAAAGCTTTGGAGCGGAAAACAGGTAAAGAAACGCCATAATTTGAGGGAGTTTTTATTTGCCAAATAAAGTTGGAGAAACGATTATTCTAATTAAATGAACGCATGGCATAAATGTTTGAATCTTCATTTTGGGTGATCACCGCAATTGTGCGAAATTGTTGCCCGTCGGACAGACCGTTGATAAATTTGAGCGGAAAGGCCAAAATTGGAGGTGCGTGTTGGAAGGTAAGGGATCCGACCACCGGCAGGGAATTGCCCACTTTTTGTGCCAAAATGAGCGAGTCCGAAGTCGTTTTTCGGTAAGGTCACCCCCAAACTTTCAGCGGTTACAAATTCWTATCGTTAGACAGGGCGAACTTCTCTGCGGCGTGTTGGACAAAGCCCACTACGGAGCCACCCAATTTGGCCTAATCCATTGCTGCTACGAACTTTACGGTTCGAAAGTGGCTGTCCAAGTTATGAGTTGCTTCTCGCGAGTGTTCACGACCTTTCTGCAGGCATTTGTTACAGTTTATTCATAGAAGTGATGTAAATGGGGGGGGGATGAATTTATTTACGATATAAAACTGACAATTTTGAAAGGTGCTTTTGTGTTTTAAAGTTAATTTACCTTTTGGCTTTTCTCAGTTCCACGGATTCACTCTTGGCGTGACGGATATTCTCGTCACTCGGCGAGCTGATCGGGAGCGGAAAAGAGCAATTAGCGAGTTGCTCAAATGTGGCGAGGCGGTGGTCCGGAAAACTTGCGGATTGCCGGAAGACACTTCGCCCGAAAAAATTCGACATACTCTCGCCACGGCTTACAATCATCCGCGCGCAGATCGATCAATGGTCAAATTGTACGACTTCACAATGAAGCAGACGCTCAACAAATATTCCGAGCAGATCAACAAGTTAGCGAGATTGATTTCTCTGCTTAACATTCCAAACCTTCCAGCATTTGTGTCCCTTCTGGTTTGATTCGCGAGTTTCCTCGCAATTCTCTGCAGCTGATGATACAATCGGGGGCCAAGGGATCACTGGTCAATTCGATTCAGGTGGTTTATTCCCGGGGATGGCGCCGACGACCTCAAGAAGTTTTTGGAAATCCGACCCCTAATCGGAATTCCGATCATCCCTGGTCCATTYCTCAGCCCCCYGTCAAACTTCCGGTTTATTCCACAGATCAGTTGCGCTCTCGGCCAAATTGAGCTCGAAGGACAGCGCCCCCCGCGTTCTGTGACCGGTCGTTCGCTGCCCTCCTTCCGCAGTTTTGACCCCACCCCCCGGGCGGGCGGTTTCGTTTCGCAACGTTTTTTAACCGGAATAAACCCGCAGGAGTTGTTCTTTCACACAATGGCCGGGCGAGAGGTTTTTACGCTGAATTTTTCTAACATTTTTTTGTATTCATTTTGAAGGGTTTGATTGACACAGCCGTAAAAACATCCCGGTCCGGTTATCTGCAACGATGCGTCATCAAACATTTGGAGGGTCTCACAGTGCGTTATGACCACACGGTGCGCGACTTCGACAATAGCGTTGTGCAGGTAAGAATGATGATGTTCGCATTGAATTGAGTTGGTTATGACTCGCAATTCTAAGCTGTTTTCTTCTAATGGGAATTGCCCCAATTGTAATTAACAAATTTGTTATTGATAGTTCCGGTACGGCGAGGATGGAATGGATGTTGGAAGGGCCACTTTTCTTGACCCAAAACACTTCCCATTTTTGTCACAAAATGCGGAGACAATTCGTCAAAATATAATTCCTTCCGGCATCACCGACGAAATTGAGCGAGAAAAATGGCACTTGGCTGAATGTGGAAAACAATTTAAACGAATTTCGAAATTCAAACGTCGGAAAATGCGTAAAATGGTAAAGATTTTGGAGGTTTTTCCCTAGTTTTTATTGAATTATTATTTTCTTTAAGCAAATGAATGAAAATTGCGAACAGTTTCTTTTTACCGCGAACAAAAGCTGTCGGGACTCGTCCTTTCTCGAATTCTGCCGGCACCGGGAGGCAAATGAGCTGAAACARTCGTTGGTCTCCGAATGGACGGCAATGTCTGAGGAGAAGAGGGCCGATTTCGCAATAAAACACTCAAAAGCACCGACTCCGGTGGACGTGGTCAGTTTATTAGACATTTTTGATATATTTGGGGAAATTCCAATCGGTCAGAAATTCCATCCGGAAACAAGCATCGGAGCATTACCAGAGCGAATGCTAGAACAACTTGAGGACTTCATCAACCGAAAGNTTTCGTTTCGCAACGTTTTTTAACCGGAATAAACCCGCAGGAGTTGTTCTTTCACACAATGGCCGGGCGAGAGGTTTTTAACGATGAATTTTTCTAACATTTTTTTGTATTCATTTTGAAGGGTTTGATTGACACAGCCGTAAAAACATCCCGGTCCGGTTATCTGCAACGATGCGTCATCAAACATTTGGAGGGTCTCACAGTGCGTTATGACCACACGGTGCGCGACTTCGACAATAGCGTTGTGCAGGTAAGAATGATGATGTTCGCATTGAATTGAGTTGGTTATGACTCGCAATTCTAAGCTGTTTTCTTCTAATGGGAATTGCCCCAATTGTAATTAACAAATTTGTTATTGATAGTTCCGGTACGGCGAGGATGGAATGGATGTTGGAAGGGCCACTTTTCTTGACCCAAAACACTTCCCATTTTTGTCACAAAATGCGGAGACAATTCGTCAAAATATAATTCCTTCCGGCATCACCGACGAAATTGAGCGAGAAAAATGGCACTTGGCTGAATGTGGAAAACAATTTAAACGAATTTCGAAATTCAAACGTCGGAAAATGCGTAAAATGGTAAAGATTTTGGAGGTTTTTCCCTAGTTTTTATTGAATTATTATTTTCTTTAAGCAAATGAATGAAAATTGCGAACAGTTTCTTTTTACCGCGAACAAAAGCTGTCGGGACTCGTCCTTTCTCGAATTCTGCCGGCACCGGGAGGCAAATGAGCTGAAACAATCGTTGGTCTCCGAATGGACGGCAATGTCTGAGGAGAAGAGGGCCGATTTCRCAATAAAACACTCAAAAGCACCGACTCCGGTGGACGTGGTCAGTTTATTAGACATATTTTGATGTATTGGGCAAATTCCAATCGGTCAGAAATTCCATCCGGAAACAAGCATCGGAGCATTACCAGAGCGAATGCTAGAACAACTTGAGGACTTCATCAACCGAAAGTCTTGGATCGGAGAGCGAACGGGTTTCAGACAAGCGATTAACTGGAAAGGTCCATTTGTCAGAAAAGCCAAAGTCATGCCAAATTCAGGCCTTCGTGCTTTGGCTGACCCTGGCGAATGTGTCGGCTTATTGGCGGCCCAATCCATCGGAGAACCGTCGACACAAATGACTCTGAACACTTTCCATTTCGCGGGGAGAGGCGAAATGAACGTCACTTTGGGAATTCCCCGACTTCGCGAAATTCTGATGACCCAAAGCAAAAACATTTCGACCCCACTGACTGAGGCATTCGAGTTTTTGTTTTAAACAAAAGGAACCTTTTCAAGGTGTGCTTTTGCCCGGATGTCTCCGAAGATCAGATTGAACAAATCAAATCCGAGCTGAACCCGGTAACCTCTTGAAGAAGTTAAAAAGCTAAATGAAAAATGCAAATACATAGTATTAAAATAACTTTCAGATCTTTCTACGCACCACCATCAGAAAGTTTGTGCTTGAGGAAAAAGTTTTCGTCAACGAAAATGGGTAACAATCATTGATAAAAAAACAAACAAATTTATTTGAACTGAGTGCGAACAATTTAGCAATTTTCTTCGCGAATATTCCCTCCACATTGCGTTGTTGGACAACGATCAGCGTGACCCCGCGACTCGGCATTTGGAGGGAAGGCGAATTATGGCCGAGTTGGAGCTGAGATTCGGCAGACAAGTGGCGTCGACACTGGCAAAACGTTACAAAGAAGTGCGGGAGTATCAGCAAATACAACACAAGTAATTCCTTGGCTTTTTGTTGGACATTCCCTGACGTTAAAGAACAGTCTCTGTGTACTTTCTATGGATCCCCCCTCTCCCCTATTTGACCTTTTTTCTTCCGCAGAAAACTCCGAGTCGACACTTTGGATACCGTTTCGGAGGAAGTAAGCCATCGTCCAAGACACGAGGTATTCGGRGAAGAAGCAGCCGACAGACAAACTTTGGACGAAACCTTTTCAGGAGGAAGATTTGGAAAGTGACGAGGAGGAAGCCGCTGGAGGCGTCCGTTCCCGGGAAGCGGACGCAAACGAAGTGCGTTTTTTAAACAGAGTTCCCATCCACMTTTTYAAAAAAACACACGGCGAAGACAAAATAGRATGGGAAATAGTCTGAATCATTTTTTAAATTTTTTAAAATGATTTTTAAAAAGGAAAAGTTGAGCAGACGCCATTTGGACGATGCGGCGGACTATGAGGGCGAAGAGCAGGTAACAAGTGAAGTTTTGGCTAGAAATCCCATCGGTACTTTGTTTGGACATTTTCGCCCTGTTCAGGACCGAAATGATGCTGGAATTGACGAGATGGACAGGGACGAAGACAATGAAGAGGAATTGCAGCAGGATGTGGGCGAAGAGCCGACGGAATTGGACGAAAACGATGAGGAGGGGGCGGTAGGAAGGGGAAGCGCGATCAACGCCGACCGCATAAAAGATATGGAAAAATGTGTTAATTTGTGACTAAATGGACGAACGAACGTGAATTCTGAAGGTGCACCACTGCTCATTTTGCACGTCGTATTCGTATCCCCCGATGATTGTGTGACTTTCCAGCACTGACTTAATAAAAAGAAAGGGTCATGTCCTTTCCCCCCTTCAACGGCACACC
>MEIZ01000019.1:631808-644563 GCA_001723225.1 Globodera ellingtonae | reverse complement strand
TGTCTGATCTGAAGTGATCTGTCGACTTTTTGGCCAGCCGTCCGTTTTGCCCAAATTCCTCATTTTGCTGTCCGTCCAGTCCATCGAACTTTTTCTATTTTCTTCATTTTACTGTTTCCAGAAGCTTTCCTCAACTCTTTTAATTTAAACCGTCGCTTCCCGTCAAAATGACATTATTTGCACTGCCCGATTATTCCTCCTCCGATGATCAGCAGAATCAATGCATTGGTTATGGCGAGTTCGCCAATTCACGACTCTCCAAACGAGCCAGCTTTTCTTATAATCGGCGTCTGTCGCGTCGTCTGTCGCGAAAGTTTTCACTTAAGCCACGCTCAATGGCGTTGTCGCTGGACCGTCAACAGCACTTCTTGGTCTGACTTTATAGCCATTGTGGGACACCACCCAAACTGTTCGGGCCTTTTCTTTCTCAACATCTGTTGGCCACATATTAAACGACAGTTTTTGCCGACCCCCCCCCCCCACTTTTATGTATCCCATTCCATGTTTGAAATGACATTATTTGAGACAGGATTTTCAGGCATTTGCCTCTTCTTTTTTTGTTGTTGCGATACGCTTTGAAGAGTTAAGCACAAATATTGCATTTATTTCCAAACAATTGTTGATTAGAGGAGCTCTTTTAGTGCCTATTTTTCCATTTTTGAAAAATATGACACCCCCCCTATTAAGGCTTTTTAGTGCCCATTTCAACCACTTACAAATTAGTGACTGAAAATGCTTTCTCTACTGATTATGATCAATCATTCACTTGGGGGGGGGGGGTTTGTGTGTGAGGAGTTCATTAATCCCTCTCACAATCGCATGGGAATAGCCCCCGGGGGGCGGATCAATGAAAGGCCAAATGCTCACAAAATTACACTTTGCCCTCAAATCGTCCGGGTCGGTCGGTGTTTGAAAGTTTGTGGACCTTTCCGTTTCTTCGGCGGTTAATGCAACGGAAAGAGACAGTTGTGACTTCTGAACTGACTGGGCCTGCTGTTGAAGTTTTATTCCACCGACATTTCTTCACGTCCATCCGTCTTCATGGCAAAATCTTTTGGTCCACCACCTAATCGCCCTATATAAGCGACGACATTTCCAAAAGCAATTATGTCCTCAAGTCGAGAGCTTTTCGAGATGAGTCGGCGTGTGGTTGGGATGGCCGAAACTAAGGAATGCCCTCCAGCGGTGCGTCTGTTGAAGGAGGACATTCGCCAACATTCGAACAGAATGCCAACGACGCCAATAATGGAACATTCGAACGGATTCGCTGTGAGCGGAGGAGGCAAAACAACTGCGCCCGTGGCGAGTGAGACGGACGGCAAAGGATGGGGCCGACCGGTCGAAGCCGTCGTGGAGCCAGCGGAGGCAAATGCCATTGATGACGCTGATAGAAAATAGGGGTCGGCTGAGCTTAGGAGTTTGACCCGTTCTGCTGCTTGTTAGACCAATAATTGCAGACTTTTATATACTATTAATTTGGTTATTTGTAGGTTAATGGGTTTTTTGCTAAGAATAATCAGCAGATGACTGACAAACTGACAACATTTAGAGCATTGAAAAGTTGCCGGACCGATGTCTTCAGCTAATCTTCTCTTATTTGCCTGCCGCCCAAATGCTCAACGTGGGCCGGGTGTGCCGAAGATGGAAGGGTATTGCCTACAGGTGGGTGGCTGTTATTTTTGTAACAAGAATTGTTGTCGTTAGGAGGGGTTTTTGGGGAAATTGGGATAAAACCAATGCCATTTTCTCGAGAATTCTGTTTCTGGATCCATAAACATTCTGTTCCACCCTTTAAAGTCCCGTCCTCTGGAGTTCAATGTCTTTCCGTGTCCATCATGGCGGAATCCAGGTTTAAGACAGCACAATATTCGACTTTTTTTTACCCCAAATAATTCTCAACATGCGCAGGTGACCAGCCCCGAACAGTTCGCTCAAATGATCGGAGTTCGATTCACTGAGATGCGCCTTTGTGAACTCGCTACCGATCTRATCACTCCAATTGTAATTACTACGCACATTAACTACCCACTTATTAATGGCTTAGGTTCTCCATGAGTTGGCCAGTCGTTGTCCAAAGCTCCAGTACCTCACGCTGGGTACGTTCTGATTTGTGAGTGTAGTGGCAAATGTTKGYGYCCATTTTCAGATTTTTCCACGGCAATGCAGGTTAGGTTGCGATTAAGCCAAAGCGATCAGTGAAAATATGGAGATAAATTTAAGACATTTAAGGAAATTTAAGGCAAATTTGAGGGACATTTATATTCGGTTAATTTATCTTTTCAGTTGCACGACTTCAACGACCTCCAATCATTCCCAAGCCGTCTCCGCTCTTTGACGTTATGCCTCAGCGAAAACATTTTCCTCGAAGGCTTCCTTCGCAAGGTGTACACTTTCATCTCCAGGTCCTCTTACAGAAACTTTGCATACTAGAAGGATAATTGTTTGTTTCAGTGTTCAGGTTCTGCATATTATCGGTTTGTACTTCGTTTCCAAACTAAAATTCATTTTGGCGCTTCTCTTAAGGAACATATGAAAAGGTTGAGGATGAGGAGGAAGAGGTCTACGAAACAGTGAACGTCTTCAAGCTGAAGCAGTACTTGCCCAACCTCACAGTCGTCAATTTGTGGGGGGTCAGTGTGTTTTGTTGCCGTCCCTCTAATTATTGCATCAGCAGGTCCCTTTCATCGGAGACGAACATGTGGACGCTCTTTCCTCCAATTGTGCCCATCTCCAGTGTCTGTGTGTGAATTACTGTGAAAAGGTGACTGGTAAGTCGGTGAAATAAAATAATGAGTAGAAAAAAGGAAAAGGTTTGGTTGGCAATCCCCGGGGAGACGATCGGACGATGCCTTATAGTTAGGGGAAATATCCCAGGGAGACGATCGGACGGCGCCTGAGGGGAAAATATCCCAGGGAGACGATCGGACGGCGCCTGAGGGGAAATATCCCAGGGAGACGATCGGACGACGCCTGAGGGGGAATTGGACAAGGAGGGTGGAATTGATACAATTTGAGCTAAGATGCCCGATTTGTCTCTCCTCCTTTAGGGAAGTCTTCCCGGTTTTGTCTGGGTTCAAGCCCACAATTATTAGATACTCGAATGTCACAAAGAAAAAAGTGACATCTTCTGTAAATAATAATAATAAATCCGGCCGCCCTATTAATTTAAATTATGATTAAAAGGATAAAAAATAAATGACTAAATGCCGCAGGGAGTTGCCTTCGACTGGTCATGCAACGATGTCGACGGCTTACCACTCTTCTGTTAGCACACACAAGTGGGGGACGGAGATTATTAAGCCTTTTGTCTTACACTTTTTGAGAAMATTTGCAATAAAATTGCAGAGCTGGACAACAAGACCATTCAGTCGTTGGAATGGGAAAAAACGAACATCGAAGAATTGGACATCCGTGCCACCGAACTCAGTGACGAAACTCTGGCTTCTTTGCTCACCCGATTACCCCACCTCCGYTGTTGCAAAACATTCATTCTTTGTGTAAATTCCCCTAAAATTCCATTTAAGGGTTGGATGCCTCCTGGTTGGAGCAGTTCACAGACCAAGTTTGTTTCGTTTATACCATCAATCCTTTTTCCTTAAGGTACTCGAGAATTGGATGCAGTCGGGAACCATTGCCTCCATGGAGTTCCTCTCTTTGGACACGTGCGATTCTTTGAGCGAGTTGGCCCTCTCCCAGTTGGTGGCCCGGCATGGCCATCAGTTCCAAGCATTGAACTTGGGAGGGCACAGCAAATTGTTGGAGTACTTCTGGATGGGCGGCATYCCTCGCCTGAACAACGTTAGGGTGCTGGCGATGGGTGTGGCGGAGGATTGTTGCCCGAAGGTGAAAAAGGAGTCTCGCAAAATTCCAAATTGAATTATTTTACAATTTTAAAGCCTGGGAGTAAGTTTTTTTGGAAAAGGATAAAGCCTAAAAGATCAATGCTTTTGTTTAATTATTCATTGCTTTAGGTCACTGCCAAAATTCACATCGATCAGTTTATCGGTATTTTGGGCAACTTTTGCTCGAGTGACTATTTACTTTTTCCTGTAATAAAGACTGCATTGCCCAACATTGTCCACAGCTTACCAGATTGGAGGTTCTGTTTAATGAAATTTGGAGACATTTAAGAGAAATATTATTGATGATTTGGTCAAAAATTAAGGAGAGATTAAAACTTAGGGGTTACTAAAAAAATTTGTTACGTTTAGATCCGTTGGGATGATGAAACGCTTCGGTTCTCGGATAAATCCAGGTAAAGAGACTGCAGAAAGTTCGTAATTTTCCTTTTGTGATAAAATKTTATTTTATTTTACTTGAATTTCGTTCAATTAATTCTTCATTTAGCAAATTCATCGATGTTCTTCGAATGAAATGTCCAAAATTGCATTCGATGGTGCTCAGTGACGGCCAATACTATGAACTTGTCCGTTCAAATTTCGAACGGGCCGATCGGCTTTCGGTCGTCAGGTAATTTGTTGGTTTATTTCGTCTGAGAGGGAGAGAATTGGTGTGGTGGACGAATATGTTAATGGCCGAATTGATCGATGCTTACAGGACGACCGAAATGTGCAGGACGGGCATCTTGCACTGTTCAAGATTTTTCAATCAATTGCTCTTCAACTGATTTTGATCAGCTTTATTCAACATTTTATATTCGATTCACCAAGCTGTATAACATTTTGGCATGAAACCAATTATTAGTAAAGTAAATAAAGGCACGGTTTTGTAGAGTACTGTATTTAACCCGTCGTTGAAATTAAGCAAATATTTGTTAAAGATTATTTGAATATATGTAGATCGGTTTTCTTTTGAGTGCATGCCGTTCGCTGGCGAATTTCAAAGTCGGTTTTTCGAATTAGAGAGTAAAGAATGTCGGAAAATGGAATTTGTTTTGACAACCAAAATATCGACCTATTCAACAATTCTCCAAATTCCACCAATTTTTGGTTAAAGTAGTAAACTGGGGTCATTAAAGGAATCAAAATTTTATAGTGAAAGGCAACCTCTGAGCTGTGTTAAATGGCCCCAGGGATTATGGTGTCTAATATCGTTTGTCTGTTAATTTGTTTAAATAATTTTGGCGTTCTGATTTGCACAAATGAATTAATTCGCTTTTTTGTTTTGTTTTTGCCGTCCAATGCTTCAGTCCAGAGCTCGTAACTTATGGATGAGACGGGTGGGACCCCCATAAAGTGCCTTTGAGTAGAGCGATAAGAACGATCATTGTTGACTATTTTTTATTATTATAAACAAACAATGCACAAGTAATTAAGGATAAAAATGAATGATCAAGAAACATCGACATCCAGTTCATTTATTGAACCAAATATTGCGCCTGTTCAAAGAAAAGAAAAAACTTTGAAAGATAGAATTATGGAAAGTATTATGTTTGCACACGAAGAAGAAGACGGACAGGGAGAAAAAGGTTTATTTATATTTTTAGGGAGAAGGTTTTTCTATTGTAAGAGGCATTTAATTTGAAGTTGTTGTGCGTTACCCCATGAACAACTCTATTTTTTATGAATTTAGATATCTGTCGCGTTTGTCGTCTGTCCGGCAGCGACACTTTGTACCATCCGTGCCTTTGTATGTTGGCTTTGGTCCCACCCGACAAATCCCTTCAAAACTTGGACTTATAACTCGTCTCAAAACCAATATTATCAAATAATAATTATTTCAATTTATTTTTTAATCTACGATGTTGGTTACGAAAGAATTGTACGGTTCTAAATTTTGGAGGGGATCAGTTGGGTTGTACCGTTGGCTTCAGAGCCCAACTTGTTCATTGTGTACACATATTCTTCAGGTACGGGCAGCATAAAATACGTCCATCAGGATTGTCTGCTCCAATGGCTTAAGTACAGCAAGAAGGATGTGTGCGAATTGTGCAACCACAAGTTCTCCTTCCAACCGCTCTATCGGCCGGACATGCCCGACAGACTTCCCATTTGGGATTTGTTGAAAGGTCAAATTGAATAATTACAATATAATGGGTCGAACATTGTACCGAAGTCGTTCAGGCGTCTTTCTGATTTTGGCCAACTTTATGCGTCTGACCCTGACCTACGCAATTGTCGTTTGCTGTTGGCTTGGTTTGGCCACTTTTTTTTGCATTTAATTGGTATATTTAACTTGTCCCTTTTTAGGCATTGTGCCATTGATGGCCGCTCGAATCCATCGGCTCGTATTCTCCGGGCTAATTTCCGCTTTTTTCTCCTCTCGCATTTTTCAACTGTTTTCGACTGAAAATGTCGCAATTGACATCGCCAAGGGCTCTTTGGTCGTCACTATTTTTCTCTGCACTTTTATTTCCCTCGTCTGGCTTCGCGAACAAATAATGGTAACAGTTGCGAATGTTGGGGTAGATGCTAATGTAATTGGAATTGTTCATTTCAACAGATTGGCGGGCCGGCCCATATTTTGCATCTGAACGAGGAGCAGCCAACCACAGAAGGACAACAACAACAGCAAAGTGGGATTCTTTAACATTTAACTAACTTCAAAATTGCTAGTTTTTGGATTAAGTTCAACAACGAAATCGTGAGGGACCAAATCCAGGGGCGAGCACGGAACACGGAGACCAAAGCCAAGAAAGAGCCGAACAAATGGCTAATGGTCCGTCCACGTCGGGTTCTCCTCCCAATTTGGCTGGCACCAGCCAATCGCAAACTGTTGAGGAGGCCGAAAATGACTCCAACCAATTGCCCCAAAATCGGCAGCCACAACCTCTCCATGTCTACCAACCTGTCCAAGCAACCGCACTGGCGGCTAACCACAACCAACCGGCCGAAGGCCAACAGCCTCAGAATGGCGGAGAGGCGGCGGCAGCTGCCGAAATCGACCCGCAACACCAACGTTTTGTAGATGAACTCACATGGCAGAAACTGTTGGGGTTAGACGGCTCTTTTGCGTTCATCGAGCACGTGTTTTGGACTATATCACTCAACGTCGTGTTCAACGTCGTATTTTGTTGGTCGAAATTCTCGATTAAAATTAACTAATTTTTCTTTTCTTATTGCTACTAGTGTACTTTCCTGCACAAATTGGCTCTGGCATTTTGTCAACCATTGGATTCGGTGCGGGAAAGATTGCGTTCTTCGAACTTCCGATCTCAATTTTAACTGGATTAGTCGCAATTTTAATGCACGGACTTGTCATCCATAGAATCGCCAAAATATTTCGACTTAGATCGTAAGAATGCTTGAAAGGCGCTGATTTTGTTGTTCAGCACCATTTAATTTAGGCTTTACACAGCGGCGGGAATGTTTTGTTTGATGCTTAAGGTTAATTAAAATTTATTTTATTTATTTTCTGTTTTTTGGACTTTCATTTGCAGACTTTTACATTTTGTAATTTTTAGGTGTTTCTTCTTGTGATTGTTGAAGTCGTTTTCTTTCCCATCCTTTGCGGCTGGTGGTTGGACGTTTGTTCGGTTTGTTGAAGTGTTATAATTTGGGTGAACGATAAATTTACAGCTTCCTCTGACGGGGATAACTTTGGAGGAGCGCATCCGAACTTTCAAACAATATCCGAGTTCTTCCATGTTTCTKCATTGGCTGGCTGGGATGGTGAGTTCAACTTTAATGCCTTACATTACGYTCATTCACTATAAATTTGAGTATTTGTTCATCACCGATCAGTAAATGCTTTAGGTRTACGTATTTTACTCGGCYTCCTTCATCCTCATTTTGCGTGAATTGTTACGTCCCGGAGTTTTGTGGTTCATCCGCAATTTGAATGATCCCGATTTCAATCCTATTCAGGTTTCTGATTACATCAGTCAATTTACCTTCGAAAATTTCTATTTTCTTAGGAAATGATCGAACAACCYGTCCCKCGTCATTTCCGCCGATTGGTCACCTCAATCACACTATTCTTTTCAATCATTCTGTTGGTCATTTACGTCCCGCTTCGGATGATTAAATGGCTATTCCCCACAACCCTTCCATACGTCTTCTCCGGGTCTGCCGACACACCGCTTGTCGAATATTCATTCGAATTGGTCCTTCTTCAGGTAACTTGCGTAACTGATTTGGCTGAAGTTTAATAAAATTGGGTTTATTCTTTCCACCCAATTTTGTTTTATCTTTATTGACATTGATTTTTGAATTTCGCAGATTATAATGCCCAGCATTTTGGAGTATTCCAAGGCATTTTCTCTGCTCAAAAGGGCTGTTCGGTTTTGGTGTCGTGTCGTCGGGGGATGGCTTTTGCTCGATAGTTATTTGCTTCCTGCCGACAAAGATAAGCGAAATGTCGGTCAGCAGCGCCGGGATCAACAAAGACAACGAGCGAGAGAACGAATGTTGAGAGGTGATCAGGGCGAACAGATCGGTCTTCTTGAAGCGTTGGAGGCAATTGAGGACAATTCGACGGATGACGAGGCTCTTGAAAATGACAATAATGGTGAAAATGTTGAGGGGTTGGCGGAAGATGTTGGCAATGAGACAGSAAGTGAACAGGATGAGAATGAGGKTGRGGAAGAGGATGAACCGGAAAAGTTGGAAGAGGAGGCTGTTGGTAACGAGGTGGAGGACGCYGAATGGGCTAATGAGAATGGAGGGAAAACGAACACTCCAATCGAAGTTCTTGAAGATTTGAAACAACAAAAAGGAACAYTGAAAAGGAGGCGAAGTGGTGAGGGATCAGCCGAGCAAAACACCGACAATGCTTTGGAAGAAAACAATCCGAATGAACGTGTTCTTGTTCGAGAAGTGCAACGTCGGGATCGACAACATGTTCGGCGAGCACAGGCACAACATCATCGAGAGCAGCGCAATTTGGGCGCTCAGCATCAGGCGCTTCTGCGTTTCAGGGACTCATCCGTACCCGAAGATTATGTCCAGCCAAATCTTTTTCCTCTTCGGGTCGCGCTTCTTCTCGTTTTTGTTGCTCTGACAGCCGTTRWCATTTCATTGCTCTTTTTTCTGCTTCCAGGTTGAAGGTTTTTAGGCTTAGTACAATATGATAACTGCTGCTTTAAGTTACAATTGGACGTTTCCTCCTTTCAACATTGGCTCTGACAAATCAGCCGGTTCACGACCTGTACACYATCGCTGTCGGTCTTTACACTTGTTGGATTTGTGTCCGACTGGGAYTGCTTTCCCGGGAATGGGCCCGCAGGGGATGGGCTTATATGAAAAAGGTTTGGACGGATGGAATGCCATGGAACAACACATCAAATGCCTTTTGTTCACAGCTGTTTAACGCGACAATTTTTCTGCTCGTGCGCGTTATTGCCGCTGCATTTCCTCTTCTCACCGTYATTCCTCTAATGCTCGGCCTCTATTTCCAAATGCTCGTCATCTCTCCCCTTCGCGTGGCCATTTTCCAATCGCCTCTGTTCTTCCCCTGGAAGGAATGGGCAATGGGCGTTGTCCACTTCAAAATTGTGTGCGCTTCGGTGTTGATGGGTCCCGACTGGTGGTTGAAAACTGCCTTTGAACAGGTTCAACAACAACAACAACCAAAGCGCGCTTTTTGATTAGCCATATAATTTGTGTACAAAAAATAGACTTGCAAAGAAATAAAATTGTTAAAAGAAAAATAAATTTTCCGTTAAAGGTTTACGCTGATGGTATTTGGAACATACGCTTATGGGACCTTTACGTCAACCTCGTGTTCCCAATAGTGAACACCCTCGCCTTTCTGATTGCTTTTCCTTACGCTCTCAGCAACTTCGTCCTCGTCTTTGTCGGTAACCATCTTGCAATTGATTTGGGCTCGCTTTTTATGTTCTAATAGCCGTGAAGATTCCTTTTTCTAAAATTGAATAATAATTTTCAGATGCTTCTCGTGAAGAACAAGTCATTGCGACTCGATTTGCTTATCCAATTTTACTCGGCTCCATTTGCTTCTGTGCCTTTCTCATATGGCAGTGGCAAAAACTCAAACTTTTGGCACAAAAAATTCGGAATGACAAGGCACGTTTTTTATCTTCGGATTTATCGGAGTTTATTGTTTAATTTTCAGTATTTAATCGGTACGCAATTGGTCAACTTTTATCGTGAAAACACCTCCGCCGTGGTGGGCTTTACAACGGCCAAAATTTCACTGACACCGCCGACACAAACTCCGGACCCGCAACAACAAAAGACGCCGGATGTTGCGAAAGAAGGACTGCCGAACACTGTGGGGACGGAAGTGTAAATAGAAGAAGAAATGGAAGAAATTATTCGATCGCAACATTTCTTTGACAATCCGATGAAAACAAAATGAAACCAAAGCAAAAAGTGAATATTCCACGACAATTAATGTTTTTGAGTATGATTTTAAGCTGGGGTTGCCACTCCGGCGTCGGGGTTGGGATTTTAGGGTCGGTACAGTCGGGTTTTTGGCATTTGCCATCACGAAGTCACAATCAAAAAGGTTTTTTTGAGAAGAAAAATGTCTCCCACAAATTTCATCCTCTAATTATCTGCTTATTAGTACATATGAGCGTGAGATCTTCACACAACGAATTCGTTCATCCGTCCGCACAAACGCGTCGTTTATGCCATTTATTCATTGATCAGTCAAAAGCATCCATCCGACCGTCTCTCAAAACGCGACCATTGTCGGACATGAACCCGATAAACTTTCGTAGGTTCGATGGTTTTCATACGAAAGTGCGTTTTTGCGACAGTGCATGGGACAAAAATGCGGGGGAATGGGCATAGGGAGTAGGAGAGGCAGGGCGGGGGTGGGGCCACGTCAGGGAGGGCGTTCAGGAAGAGGGAGCAGTGCCGAATGGCGTTGAAGTAGTGCAGTTGAGAGGGCAGCGAGTGCATTATCTTTTGGGAGAGGTTGGGGAGCTGTTCGTCGGCGGATTGACCGCCATCGCCTTACCCTGGCGACGGTGCGATTGGCGAAGAATCTGCGGGCCCCTTCGGCCATTCTCCTCGAGTGCCACAACGCCGACAGCAAATTGTCCCCGTAGGCGTCCTCAGTGCCGTTTAWCTGTCAACGATAATTTAGAYTCTAATCGGACAGAAAAACCTCTCTTGAAAGGTGCAAAATCATTGCGTATTGGACGGGCAATTGAATTGGTTCGTGCTTTTTGGCGTAATGTCGCGTGAAATGGATCCAAAATCCGTCGACGCGCGACGGGCGAATGACCTTCAAAATGAAGCCATTTTTGGGGGAAAGCGCCGGCCAAACGAAATTTGAATTGATAAACCAAACATCGAAACCATTGCAATTCTAAGCACAAATTCGTTTCCTTTGATTTTACAATTCCAATGTTTGCTGATTTTCAAATTTTAAAAATGATCTGGCCCTGAACTGCTCCAACAAATGATCAGATCAGGTCAGGACCAGCCTTTTTGGATCAGTACAAACTGTACAATGCTCAAAGGCTAAGGCTTTTTACCAGCTTCTCGCTGTTGTACGTTTTTTTGGTGAACACGGAGTTTTGGAGGATGGATTTAAGCCGGAAGTTGGAAGGTGATCGATCTGGGTCAATTGTGTGCCATTTTGGGGAAAGGAAATCGCTGTATTAACTAACCTTCAATGRCCTTCCTACGGATGCCACTCTCCAATTTGTTCACAAAGAAATAGGCGGAGTTTGGATATTTGCGTGCAGCTGAGACAAGTGCGTCAGACAGGGAGGGGAAGCGGGTGGTGATCAGAAGGTCGTCCCAATCAACCAACGAGATGAAGCTGGAACTCGCGCGGAATTCGTAGAAACACTCGTGGGCCATGGTCAATTGTCCGGAATATTCCAATTGACGTTCAGGGTCGGAATTCATCAGACCGCGAAGGTATGGAAGTCTGACGCCCTTTTAAGGAGGGTAATTGGAGGGTGAGGGGTCAGTCACAGTCATAACGTACCGTTCGTATGGCCAGTCGACCCTCCGCTTCATAGGCTCGGATCAGTTCAAAGACAGGCGTCAGTGCGGAATAGACGTGGGTGACCACCTGCAGAAGAAAGAGTCCCGTCAAGTCAACAGTACCCTCTCCAGACAGGTGCATACGGTAGCCGCGACCCTTTGCCCGTCTCACCAAATCCACCCCTAAAGCCTTGTACACTTCCATAGCTGCGATCAGCAATTCCCACTTCTCGAAGGCGAATATTCTGTGAATGTTTACCAAAGTTCGAACTTTTTGCGGCATTACGCGTGAAAAGCATCTTCAGAAGGAAGTGATTACCTGCTTATGCACATAACCAAATTGCGTGGTGTCCCATCCGGTCTCTGGAGACGAATCTGACCAAATTGGGACTTTGTGTTGCAGCTTTGTACCTTAAACTGCTGACTTTRTGCAGAATGGGMCGCGTRTATCGCTCCCTCAAGGACTGATCGGCTAGCACTTGAGTGCCCAAATCGACAAAAGCTTTGTGGGGGTTGGCGTGGAAAGAGTTGGGCGGGAAGTTGCACCAAGCAACGAAGATGATCAGATCGCATACGGCCACATAATCGAGGCGGAAAAGTTGGGCGGGCATCAGACGGGCGGACGAACTGTTCGAAATTGCACAGCGCAAATAGGGAAAGTCGTCGTTGCGGTTAGCCAGGAAAAGAATGGCCACAGAGTCTTGGGGAGAGACGGCCAAACTGGGGAAGGACGGAAAAGTGAAATTACGGGGAAATTCGGCACCTAGTGCTGTTTTTATAGAAGAAACTGGCGTAGATGAACACATCTCTAGTGGTCGGAAGTGAACGAAGTCTGTTCGGCATGGAAATCATCTGTCGAAGGATCAGAACGAGAAAACAGAGCACGACAGCAAGCTTCATTTTCTAAACGCAGTGTCAGGAGAGGGGTCATTACCAATTTGC
>MEIZ01000019.1:560366-580146 GCA_001723225.1 Globodera ellingtonae | reverse complement strand
CCCCCCYYCCSRAAWKRAAWTTKSSRAAAAAAAACACCATATGGGGTGTTTTGCAATATTCGTAATAAAAAWTTTTTCCCGGTGGCGCCTATCGGCACCGCCGACACTTCCCATTCTTAAAAACTTTAAAAAGAGCCGGTTTTTTTAAATTTTGCTTGAAAATCTCCTAACAATCAAGTCAAAAATTCAAAATTTTTCTTGGCGGCGCCTATCGGCACCGCCGTCCCCCCTCCCTCCAACGGTAAAGCAGAATTCGCAAAAAATTTGCATTTTTGAGAATTTCTTAACAAAAAGAAAACAAACCCCCCCTAAAACCGAACATTTTGTGGAAAAATTGCTTAACAAAAATGCAATAAAAAGGAAAAACACACCCCTAAGAACTGCCCCCCCCCCGAGAAATTTCTGGCTACGGGCCTGAAAATTGCCAATTGTATGCCCCTGACGCCTTTGGTGGAAGAGTGGAAGTGTATAAGTACGATGTATTTGGCCCCTAAATGTAAATTTCGTAATTTTTTAGAGGTGGCAGCAACCAAGCCTCCTTGTGGAGAAGATTTACTGCAGTCCATTATTTCGTCTTCCGCTCTAATCAAGGCATCTGACTACATCGAAGCTGCTACTGCACAGCCCTCAATTTCCCAACCAGTGCTCAGCTCAAACTCCGACAGAAAGCGTCCTCATTCTTGTTCATCGGAATCAGTAAAATCGACGGAGGACGAAGTCGCTGAAGCGAAATTAAGGCTTGTTATGATGCAAGTCAGAAAGGAGGAAATACTGATGAGGCAAGAGACGTACAAATTGGCCCAGGAGGAAGCCAAACTTCGTCAGGAACGAGCCAAGGCAGAACTATTGGAAATACAGCTGAAGCAAGCGAAATCTAAGGACGTGAACTTGTAGCTGTTATATGTGACGGCTATAGCCAGGAATTGTTAAAGGAAGGGAGTGAGTTGCACAATTTTTTTCGTCAGTTTTTCATAAATCTTCAAAATCGCTAAGGTTATTCCTTTCCTCTTTCAAGCCTGGCTGCGGCTGTTAGACGACATTTTTGATCCTAACGTTCTCTTAATTGTAACAACACAAACATCGCAGTGCATCAAATGTTTAATTTAGTCATTTTTTCTGTTGTGTATATTTCTTTTATTGCTAAATGGGTGGGTGCAAGCACGCACCCATTTTTAATTGACGGAATGAAAATTGGAAGAAAGGAAAAGTAATTCATCATCAATCATTTTTTATTACAATTTTATCAGCACAATTAGGTAACCTATGATTGACTTCAATGAAAATTGTATTTCCATTCCAAATTTGCTCTTATTATAAAGATCAATTTTTAAATGTTAGTGCCTTCTGTGAAGTCTAATCCTTGTCTTCTCCTCACTCCGAAATCTCGTTCAACATTGGCCAGATTCAAATTGACTGTTTCTTTTAAATATTTAACAAATCTCACCATTAATATCTAAAATAGTCACCAGTCCCTACAACTTGCATAATTATTTACATATCTATAGTAGCGTTTTTTTTGCCAATTAAATTGCAAAATCTTCTGGCTCTGAAATGAAGTCCTTACATTGGAGTCTTCTTACATATATATACACACTTACACTTTAATTTTATTTGTATTTCGAATACAATTGCAGATGATGAGCTCGACTGCTGTCACGGGTGGGGGGAAGCATGTCGGTAAAGATGAGACTCCCTTCAAGAAGTGCACATTGTCTGTGGACGGAATGACCTGTTCTTCATGTGTAGCAACGGTTGAGAAGCAAATCGGAGTCTTGCCGGGTGGGTTTTGAATTCTGGAATATAGTAGAATGCCACTTGAATCGTATAATAATTAATTAGTAAAGAAGGTTCATTTCTAAGGTGTGCATTCCATTAGTGTCGTGCTGATGTTCCTCAAGGCTAATGTCGTGTATGACGACAGCGTCATAACAGCTACAGAAATTGCCCAGGCCATCGACGATCTCGGTTTTCCCTGTCATGTGCTCGATGATAGTGCCAATAACAACGAGAAGGTCAACCTCCTCGTAAGTCCCTTTCATTTGCCATTTTTGAAGCTTTTCCTTYTTTTGATTGGCGGGATGAGTTGYTCTTCGTGTGTCCGAAGGATAGAATCGCATGCCTTGGCTTTGCGTGGGGTCGAATCTTGCGTAGTGTCGCTGCACACCTCAGTGGCTACCGTCGAATACTCCTCCGCACTCATTGGTCTCCGCGACATAATTGACCGTATACAGGTTGGGTACAGTGATTGATTGTAAAACTGAATTAAAAAGCCAGATTTTTAGTAATGAAACGCGTTTTATCATTTTTGTTCTTCCAGTCTCTCGGCTACAGTGCCGAGTTGGCCTCTCACGACAATCGAGTGAAACGCTTGGGACACGAGGATGACATTGTGCGATGGCGAACCTCTTTTCTCATTTCGCTGATTTTCGGAATACCCGTGATGGCGTTGATGATATATTATCATTGGATCCTCAAAACTCCGATGAACCACGATGAGCAAGTTCACATTTTTGTTTCGGCACTTTCTTTGGACAACCTTATACTGTTTGTCCTGGCGACACCCGTTCAAGTGAGTAAATTAGCGCCATTTAATGCTTATTAATTAATCAATTACTGATAATTGTTTAGGTGTTTGGAGGCCGCAATTTTTACGCGCAAAGTTGGAAGGCTCTCAAACACAAGACGGCTAATATGTTCTGCGATTTAAACTTATTCATTTAAAATATCAGTTAATTTGGAAATTTTTTTAGGGATGTGTTGGTGACGTTGGCCACTTCGATTGCTTATATTTACTCTGTTTTCATCATCGTTGCCGCAATTTTGCTGGATTGGCCGTCCAGTCCGATGACATTTTTTGACGTTCCTCCAATGCTTTTTGTATTCATTTCGTTAGGCCGATGGTTGGAAAACAAAGCAAAGGTCTTAACGCATTCCATGATTTTTGCGGTTTTTTAATTCATTAACGGTGATTTTTAGGGCAAAACTTCCGAAGCGTTGAGCAAACTTATGTCGATGCAGGCCAAAGTGGCCATTCTGATCACTCGAGATGAGAAAACCGGGCACATMATTTCCGAGCGTGGAATAGACACGGARCTGGTGCAGAAGGGCGATTTTCTCAAAGTTATGGCGGGTGAGAAAATTCCCGTGGATGGAATTGTCGTCGAGGGGAAGTCATCGGCTGACGAGTCGTTGATCACCGGCGAGTCTATGCATGTTGTCAAGAAGCCAGGTGGTTTTAGATTACTGTTTTTTATTGCCGGATTGTCAGGTTCTCCCGTCATTGGTGGCTCTCTTAACCAGTCCGGTCTTCTGATCGTCCAAGCCACCCATGTTGGGCAGGACTCAACTCTTGCGCAAATTGTCCGCCTCGTGGAAGATGCCCAATCGTCCAAAGTTTTTTTTTGGCTTTCATTCCTACCTGTACAAGAGGTGGTCATGCCAAAAGAAAATGTTACAAATTCTAAAAAAAAATTCGGCGTCGCCGTTGGACCCTCCCCCAAGAAATCCAAGCCAACGGTCTTGCTCGCGGGTAGAACAAGATGTTTTCTACGTAAAAAATCGATCATATCGAAAAAATTTTTCCTGAGATCACTCCTCCTGTTCCAAGCATACGGGGCTCTGACTTGACCACCCCTTGTACGCGTATGCTCTCATCGTTTTTATTGTGATTTTAAAGGCTCCTCTTCAACAAACAGCAGACAAAATAGCCGGTTATTTTGTTCCGTGCATTGTTCTCCTTTCGCTGATTACTTTTCTTGTCTGGCT
Organism: Globodera ellingtonae; assembly: GCA_001723225.1. Taxonomy (NCBI): domain Eukaryota; kingdom Metazoa; phylum Nematoda; class Chromadorea; order Rhabditida; family Heteroderidae; genus Globodera; species Globodera ellingtonae. Next base: position 576,381 of record MEIZ01000019.1, on the reverse strand, counting down.
GATCATTGGTGTTGTTCAAAAAGAGAAAAAATACAATTTTACGAAGGTACATACGAACACCTCACACTCAAGGTTTCCATTTTGGGTACAATTTACAATTCCGATTTGTAAATGTAGTTCTTCCCTTCCTCCAATCGATGGGATAAGCGTGGAAGAATGGGAGTACATTTTACGAAAAGCTTTTGAATATGCCATTACTGTTCTGTCCATTGCATGCCCATGCTCTCTTGGGTTGGCAACACCGACTGCCATAATGGTGGGCACGGGCGTCGGGGCTCGTAATGGCATTCTGATCAAAGGCGGCGAGCCACTGGAGCAAGCAAGAAAGGTTAGTTTACTATTTAAATGAATTTTTTAAGGTTTTGGGGTTTTCGGTGGAAAACGTTGTGCAATATTTTCTATTGATAAATTCTGAAAAATAATTGGGAAATTTTTGGGGTGTGTCCGGAAACGCTTCTAGCTGTAATGATCATTTAAAAAAGAATCGTTAAAATATATGGTTTGTGTGAAGTGAATTCCTTTATTCTTCGCAGTTCGGGTTGATTTGTTATTTTCAGATCCGAACGGTTGTGTTCGATAAGACTGGCACAATCACCGAAGGCAAGCCCCGAGTTGTCAAGCTTTTCACAACGTTACCACCAAGCCAACTTTCGGTCCATCGCTTGACTCTTTTATTGGGAAGTGCCGAATCGAATAGCGAACATCCGATCGGCGCTGCAATTGTTCGCTTTGCAAAAGAGGTGATTTAAAATTTATTTAATTCGAATTAAATTTTGTTTTTTTAAAGCATTTTACATTGCATTTTACACCTTTAGTTTCTTCACAACAACCGTTGGGCTCGGGTCTCCAAGTTTCGAGGCTCAGCTGGCCTTGGCCTATGCTGTGAGGTCTCTGACGTTTCTACTGTATTAAATGAGTCGGTCGTCAATGCAACTGAAAAGGAATGGTCTCGGGTGAAATTGAGTGGACTGCCCTCGCCTTCCAATGACAAAAGGAAACACGTGGAATTTGTTTCTATCGCACCCAAAGTGGGTTTATTGCTAATTTTGATTGGAAAATGTTTAATTTTAGGCGATTATTGACGAAAACGAAGAGACTATGAACACTTTGGAGCAGTTTTCCGTTGTTATTGGAACAGAAAAATGGTTGACCGAAAATGACATTCCGACAGACAATCATTTGGCTGAAACTTTGTGCGTGGAACGTCAGGCTGGCAACATTCTTACTCTTTGTGCAATTAATGGTACCTTTTTTGTTAATTTCTTAAACSTTTTGCATTTGCAGGTAAAGTTGCGGCTATCATTTCCATAGTGGATCAAGCGAAACGCGAGGCTCCATTGGCAATTTGGGCATTGCATCGAATGGGAATGAATGTGGTGTTGCTCACTGGGGAYAATGCRAAAACTGCGGAGGCGACGGCGAAAAGGGTTGGCATTCGAGAGGTTTATGCTGAAGTGTTGCCGAACCACAAGAAGGACAAAATTAAGCAGCTTCAGGTGGGTGTAGGGGGAAGGCATGCTTGCAACAATGCATTTATAAACACGTGAAATGGAATTCTCTGTTTATCGCATCATTATTTTTTTTGTCTAGTACAAAAATGGCGTCGTTGCCATGGTTGGCGATGGAGTAAATGATAGTCCAGCTTTGGCTGCTGCTAATGTTGGAATTGCAATTGCTCGGGGATCCGACGTGGCTATTGAGAGTGCCGGGATTGTGCTAGTCAAAGTCGGTAAATACAAAACCCGAACGAAACAAAATTAGGCTGATAAAAAAACTAAATATTCTCTGCAGTTTTCTTTTGAAGAATATGCGCACCAAGCGGAATTAGTCGTATTAACGACCCTATTCGGACTTAAAGCATTTATTTTGGGGCTTTTGGTTCTAAAGTGTTAATTTACTTAATCGAAAACCTCTAGCGATCGATGTTCCGAGGTTTTTATATTAATTTTAACAGAACAACTTGATTGACGTGGTCAGTGCCATTCAATTGTCTCGTAAAGTGGTCCGCCGTATTCGACTTAATTTGTTCTTTGCCTTTGTGTACAATGCCATCGGTGTTCCGGTTGCCGCTGGGGTTTTCACCCCATGGGGAGTGCACATTCAACCGTGGATGGCCGCTGCCGCGATGGCATTGTCCTCCGTGTCCGTCGTTAGCAGCTCGCTGCTGTTAAGGAAATTCAAGTAAAAAATGTTCGCGTCAATTTGTCGCAACTTTTACATTAAGAAAACCAACTGAGCATTCACTGGCTAGTGCAGAGTTTAAGCGGTACCGGAAGAATATGATTCTACAGGATGGAGTTGAAGTTCATGTATACAAAGGATTGGGCAGGAGAGAGGGAAAGAGAAACACCGATCAGACAGACTTATCCGCGTTGGAGCGTTTTTCTTCGGACAATGAAATGGAAAAGGGAAAACGGACGCTGGGCAGTGTTCGTTGGACGACCAAAGGCGTTTTGAAGAGCCGGTCTCCCCCGCATTCGTCGGATGATGTGGGGCTAAAAAGTTATGCGGATAAATCGGCCTCTGAACGGTCAGAACCAAAACTCTTCCATCAACTTTAACTTTGTATTTCTATTTTAGCTTTCTTTCTTCTGACAGTGATGTGAGCGATGATGATGGAGCAAATTTAGATGACAGCTCAAACGCCAAAACAAAACTATTTGCAGAAGTCTAGCGCCTAACATTGCCAGATTTAAACATCAGAAGATGTCTTTTAAAGCCTAGCCACAAGTAATCTTCTATTATTACTACCAGCAATTGTACTCTTTTCCAGAACCCGGTTCAAATGCTTATAATTCCATTATTCTTCTCACTTGTCACATTATCATCGTTTAGTTCAGTCAGAATTCTTGCCTTTTTTGTTGAATGTTAACATTTTTACATATCACAGACGTAAACTATGATGAAAAATAAATTACCGCATCAATAAAACTTGTTGTGGTGACATGTTAACTGATTCTGGTCATAGTATATTTTGAATCTCGCTTGTAGAAGAATTTTTATAAAAAAAAATCTGGCGTTATGTTCTTGTGAAAATGGGGTAAAAGGACGATCGTTCCACCCCGATTCGTCTGGGTTTTCGTTATAATTTCTTTCAAATCTACCAAATCAAATATTTTCGATACCATTAGAAATCGTGCAATGAATAGAAGCTTTTAAACGCACAAGATGAGCTATTGGACAATTCTCAAAAAGTCTATAACAGAAAACGCTTTTTTGGCCACAACTTTTTTGAGAATTGTCCAATCGCTTAGCTTTTCTCGTTGATAGCTTCTACTAATTATAAGCTTTCGAATGATATCGAAAATGTTTGAGTTGTAAGAAGTATAACGAAACCCCCTTGAAAAGTGGAAAAAATTCAAATGGTATATCATTTATATGGAAAATCGAGTACGTCCGTATTCTTCACTTTTACCAAAATTTCCTCTATTTTTATGGGCATCGATCCTCATCAGTCTCCAAAAAACCTCAATCTACCATTTTTAGAAAAAAAAACCCTCAGACTTTCAAAAAAAAATGAGGGGAGTGGTTGGTGTAATCGCAGATAAATGCATACTATAACAGTTTTTAGTTATTTAGATTTGTTTTGAAGCTAGAAATCTTTATTTTGGGAGTCAACAACAATGGGAAGACGTCCGGCGCGTTGTTATCGATATATTAAGAACAAGCCGTATCCGAAGTCGCGCTTTTGTCGCGGTGTCCCCGACCCAAAAATTCGCATTTTTGATTTGGGTAGAAAGCGCGCCACCGTTGATGAATTCCCATGCTGCGTGCATATGATATCGAATGAGCGGGAACATCTGTCGTCCGAGGTTTTTTTGCGCTTATAAATTTGGTGCTCTTGTAGACGGGGGGTCGACGATTTCAGGAACGGGGGTCGTTAACCCGTAAGTGGTACTCGTTTGGGATTTCATCACAAACATTTTTAGATTATGTTATTTTAGTAACCCTACTTTTTATATATGTTACGGTAACCGGTTAATTTTGGCGATTCTAAAATTAACCGCTTTGAGCGGGTATTTCCGAAATTACCTGGTGGAAGTTCTAAAGTGCAAGCAATTTAGACATTTTGGTAGGTCCTCATTTCGTCAGAGTTTGAGTGGCTGGAGAGATTCCTTAGCCCCCTTTTCCTCTCGATGTCCGCTTTACTGAGACAAATCTGATTGTTAAGGCGCTTGAGGCTGCGCGAATTTGTGCGAACAAATATATGGTCAAGAATTGCGGAAAGGACGGGTTTCATATGCGCGTCAGAATCCATCCGTAAATCTTTGCATTTTACGTTCGCATTGTAGCATTTATGGTAATACTCCGATTTTTCCACATTTAGATACCATGTAATTCGCATCAACAAAATGTTGTCCTGCGCTGGTGCGGACCGTCTGCAGACTGGGATGCGTGGTGCGTTCGGAAAGCCTCAGGGACTCGTGGCACGTGTCAGCATCGGTGATATGCTGATGTCAGTGCGTATTCGTGACCAAGTCAGTCTGTGTGTTTGTTTGCTTTTGCAACAAAAATTGGATTTAGCACCAAGCTCACGCATTGGAAGCGTTCCGTCGAGCTAAATTCAAGTTCCCGGGTCGTCAATACATCGTCTTGTCCCGCAAGTGGGGCTTCACCAAATTCGATCGCGAGGTATACGAGAAATACCGCAAGGAGGGCCGTGTTATCCCTGACGGTGTGCATTGCAAGTTACTCAAGCAACACGGACCGCTGAAGGAGTGGCTCAAGAACCCCATTTGATCTTCTGTTGGTTTTGTGACTCTTGGTTTAACCAGTTACTGTTGATAAAAATTGTTGCCTGATCATTTCAGTGAGTTACGTTGGCATTTCTTTATATTAGGGAAACATTTCGTTTTTTCGCCGCCGACCCCCTCCTCCTCAGAAGTGAAGCCTGGTTGCTGAACTTTTCAACGGCTTCTAGTCCCATGCAATGTTAAACTATGCTTTAAAGCCCTACATGTTGCTTCCGAAGGTGTTAGACTTCGCGCGTCATTTCCCTAAATTCAGCAAAGTTTAAACTTCGAAACTCGAAGATATAAACGGCACACTAATAAAAAGCGTCATGCATTGTATGTCCATTTGTTAATTAACTGTCTCTTATACACATCTAGATGTGTATAAGAGACAGGTGTTAGACTTCGCGCGTCATTTCCCTAAATTCAGCAAAGTTTAAACTTCGAAACTCGAAGATATAAACGGCACACTAATAAAACTGTCTCTTATACACATCTAGATGTGTATAAGAGACAGCTACTGGTCCTTTCCCCGTCCATCCCAACCATTAATGAATAAAGCTTTTTACAAGAGCTCAGTCGTTCAAAATCAATATATTTCTCATTTTATGATTATAAAGTCAAAAATGCAGAATGCATCATTTAATCGTGACAAAACATGCTAACAGCTGAGCAATGGCGTGAATGAATGAGTGTTTGTCAGATGCATCGGGAAATATCGGTTAAAATTACAGTTCAAAAAGTAGAACTAGCGTATTTTCAAAAAAACCCGAACGGAATTATTGTATACATCCAAGAGAAGAAACATGTAAAGTAAATAGAGGCATATTGAATGTTTTGAATATGGAATTAAGGCCATCAATTGATTCAATTTGCGGAAGGTGCGCTGCCTGTAGACGGTGGCTGTTGAACATTTTGCTGTTGATTTCCCTCGGGTGGAATTGTGACCGTAACCAGGCCCTGAAGACATCGACGTGATCACTATTCGAAAGATAAATATACCAACCCGGGCCGCGCCAATGTTCATTAGCAATTCGCCGGACTCTCGAGATAAAACAGAAGGAACGATCGGAGTGAATCCAGAAACTACAAATCAAAAAACCGATGCGTTAGTGACCTTTAGTTTGTACCATGTGAGTTAGCCGTAAATACGTTTCTGATCTGCGCAGAGTTGAACGGCATAATACTGCTGTTGTTTTGAGCCATAGAACGAACGACCGAATGAAATATCTGCCGAACAAACCGTGCAAAATCGTCGATGTTATTGAAAGCCTTAAAATTAAATAAAAGTGCAACAAAACGACTCGCACTTACTGTTTCCCCATGTTCGTTCGGTTGAGAACCCACAGTGGAGCTGGAGTTGCCACCAACGCGAAGAACAGACTCCCGAGAGCGCTCTCTTTGAGCGTTCATTTGCGCGTGTCGAACCATTCTGTTCACCAAAGTGTCGTCCAAACCCGAATTGTAATGAAACAACATTCCTCCATTTTGCTGTTGATTGCCGGAAGCAGTCACAGAGTTCGATGGAGGTCGAATTCCAAGCCGAATTGTCTCAGGGTCATTCCAAAAATCATTGTGACGCTAAATTCTTATAGGTCATTAATCAAAAGTAAGTTTTCATCTAACCGAATCACTTTCAAAGACGCGATATCTTCGGCTGGAGCAAGTCAAGAACGGATCGACTGTGAAAAGCGGAAGAATGTTCGGTTGACCAGAAGCGCGAGTTGCAGTGCCTGTAGAATGTTCTCCACTCGGCGTTGGACTGTGAGAAGGTTCTCCTAAAAGAACAGGCACAATTAAAATAAAGACGCGATAAATCATGGTAAAAGTTTTGAATTAAAAAACGCTAATGCCAAATTTAAAAAAAAAACACCTCTCGAACGAATGAACGTAAGTGTAATGTCAGCTCGTGGTGGCTCCGTGCCCCTTTCGTAGTGCAGCAGTTGAGGGAAAAGCCTATTCATTCCGTTTTCGTCCGCATGGACGCCCATGTCGCTTATCGAGTGGTAAATGTGCGCCCGCGCATGTTGAATTCGAAAAAAGGCGGACGAAAAACAATTCATTAGGCGCGCGGCATACGAAAAAGACTTAAAAGCATTTAAATGAAAACAAATGAAGTTTATCAAACCAACCTGAAGATTATGCTGACGAGACAAAATGCGATTGAAACGACTCATCAAATGCTCATTGATTTTCGCGTCCACCATGCTCAAAATAACCAAAAGCCGACTCAAATCCATGGAAAGACAATGTCTAAAGCATTTTGCTTAGAGCCCGAAATTTATATAAACAATCCAACACTTCGCCAGGTATAAATCTAAAGCTAGAAAATCTCATCCGTGCTTTAGATATCAATTCTCAATATATCTATCTATCTCAAAAAGGCAACAACAAATGCGTTTAAAGTCGCAGTTACCTGACAATGGTATTTTGGTTTAGAGTCTGAAGATGTGCCTCATCGTCTGGTACTTGCCAGGAATCCAATTCTTGAATAAGTGTGATCAACTCTTGGTCCCCGTCGCGTTCAACGAATCCTTTGATCGTATTTTCATCTAAGTGATCAAATGAATGCATGGCGAGCAAAATGTCTCCGATCGCTTGATAGGCCTCCTGCTGAGATGGCTCGTCTTGATTAGAGAAAAAAGCATCAATTCTGTTGGCGAACTGAGCCTAAATTTCTACGGTTTTTCGGGAAAACGGCATTTAAATCACGGCGTATCTAGAAAATTTTCGGGGGGGGGCAGTTGGGGAATAAATTCACTTTCTAGAGGTGTTTTCTTAACTACGATTTTTCTTAAGCAATGTTAAAAAAAATTTTTCTCCAAAAATCAATCGTAGGGATGTTTGTTTCGCGACGCCATTGCGACCAAAATTTTAAAAACACGTTAATTTTTTGAAACCTTAATCAACGCAACAAGCCACGCGAGTTTCTTTACTTCCATTTTGAGTGATTCGAAACGCTCTCTCGCCGGACTGTCCACGGTTTGTTCACGATTGGCTCGCAAAACAACATTCACTGCAAAACTTTCGTTTGGAAGGTTTGTCCGCAGTGAAGCTTCCGTTTCAAGCTGGAAAACACCACGAATTTCCTCGAGTACGCCGGAAATGGCATCCTAAATTGGAAATTTTTTTGCTTAATGAAATTGCATTTCGGGTCGTACCATTGCGATATTTGGACTTCCGAAAAGTGAAGTTCGTTCGAGAAGTAGTTGTCCGACAATCAGAGTCTGCGTTATAACTTGTAAGTTTCCCATTTCTTCTTCGGATTGTTGGTGTCTCTGCGATGCTGCACTATCGGTATTTGGCGTTGGAGGTGCTGGTGGCGGTTTTGTGACGACGTGCACTGCCAGCCCATCAACAAATCCCTGAGCATTAAGCGAACACGACTCATCCTTGAGAATACGGCCACGGAAAATGAGTCTTTGATCGTTTATGTGAACCCCAGTAGAAGCTTCAATTGCATTGCGAAGGTGACCAAGTGGCATCTGAAAGTAAAACATAAAGGGATGAGAAATATGTAAATAAAACTTCATCATCCACACGGACGACCGAATCCTTTCCATCGATTGTCTTCACGTTTAAGCTGATTAATACCATATTCGAATCTAGATGTGTTAAGAATTTAAGATTGAACCACAATAGTGGATGCCTTGAAAATAACCCATCATTAGAATATACATATGTACAAGCAGAAATTATAAACAAGAGCTGTTTTGCTACATATCTTTTGAGAAAAGAAATTTAAAATTACTACTTTCGTGTGGAAGCTAGAATAAAACATATCGACAGACGCCAAATTGAAATAAAATTATTCTTTTTATCCGGAAATTTCTACTCAAAAAATTCCAACCCGACAGCGTTTGGAGTCATGGTGAGAAATCGTTCCGATAATGGATTACCTTTACAACTTTTATTATGAAATGTGCGAAATTTCTGTGCAAAACGCCTTTCCCCCTCCCCAGTGTGTGAAACGTCCGTTTTTTCACTAGTGTATGAAATGTTCGATAGCCAACAAAATCAGTTCAGAAAATTCCTTATTTTTCAAATGATTCGTCGGCCGCTGAGTGTGATAAAGCTGAAGCAAACGGACATTGAGCAAATCTCGATCACAATTCCCTCTGAGGGCAACCAACAGCCGGCAGACGGTGCCCTTACTATCGGAAACTGATCCAGTGCTGATCCACTTTAAAAAAGGGTCTTCATCCTAACACTGATCCTACGGTCGGGGTCAGTTTGGTGCCGATCGTGGCTCTATTTCAGTTTACATATGTGTACAATAAAAATTTATGCGTCCAACCAAACTTATGCGTCCAAATCTTCTTCAAACTTAAGGGATTCATACATTCTTAAAGCCATTTGAAATTTGGGTTTTCGGGCCATAACTTTTTTGGGTAATGCATAGTCAGATTTAATAATTGTATTAGCATGCGATGAGTGACTGCGTCAGTCCCTCCGCCTCCAATTTGCTTCCGAATTCGCCCACCCCTTCTTCACCAAATCGCGTTGCAAATGTTGTTATCGCCCGAGCATTACGAGGGAATCGGAACGAGCAGCGCCACTCATTTTTTAACGGTTTGGAGACGCTTGTGTCCAAAGATCGCATTTTGGAGTCGGCGTGTGGCGGTGGCCATGCCGAGGACGGAGGGACGGCAAGGGACGATGTTTGCCAAGTGAGTCGTTTGTGCAGGTTTTGGAACGGATTCTCTGGACATTAAAGTAATAATTAATTTGTTTTTAAGCTGTGTCGATTTGAACGCCAACTGGGCCTTCCGCATTTGCCCGAAATGGTTTTCCCACACAATTCACTTGTAATTGTGGCCAAAGGGAAGTGTGGTGATGAGTGCCGGACTTTGATCGAGTTTAATGCTTTCGATGCGCTGAAATGTGTGGAAAAAGAACATTTGCCGGATGTTAAGGTCTTGCTGCTTTAAGAGACCGTGGCTTTCCTTTGGTTTCCCATTTTTCCTGTTGTTCAGGTCGGTCCAAGTGAAGTTTGGCAAAGTGCCCGTCGAGACCTTTCCCTTCGGCACGATTCCGTCCACGCCTTCGATTGGACTTTCACCAGCGATTATCAGGGCACTGTTGGCATTGGCATTAAGGTGGAGAAAGCCGGCGAAAATGAACGAATTGACTACGAAAGGCTGAAACGAAGGGACCCCATAGAGTTTTATGAACAAATAACTCTCTATGAGGATGAACTCGCGGACAACGGATGTGCCCAGGTAAATGGGAAGGGGCATAGCAGGAGAGGGGGGGGGGCGGTTAGAAGACCGGAGCCGGACCCTCACCTCCGCACCCTAAAAACTGGAAGTTTAAGGGAAAACTCACAAAAGCCAAGCCTCGTACAAATAGGCTGCAGGACGCACCACCATTTTTGAAAATTTTACGATTTTTTCTTAACGGCCACTGTCGACTCGATTGCCTGAAATTTGGAAGAGCATTTTTTGTTCGGCAAATTGCTCGCATGGGCTGTTCTAATTCTCGCTTTTCCCCCGCTCAGATGACAGTTCGAATTCGCGTAATGCACGACACTTTTTTCGTACTATGCCGTTTCTACCTTCGAATTGACAATGTGATGGTTCGGGTATGGAGAGGAGAGGCGGCAATTACACCGCTTAACATTTATTGTCTTTTTAGGTGTGCGACACACGCCTTTACGGGACGGCCGAAAACAAAGAATTCGCACTGAGAGAATCGACTCGGAGGGAGGCGAATTACGCGGACCTGAGCAAAGAGGTCGTTTCGGGAGGCGAAAATCACTTCGTTTTGAACTTTGCTGAATTCAGGCAGTCGCCGTTCTGTTGGACCCGAACCAGATAACGTCACATTTGCCACTGGAACACGTCCAGACGACCAAAATTTTATACAATTGAGCGGCATTTCACATATATTCATTAATTGTCTTTGCGATCGGGTGGTTCTTGCCAWAAAAGCAATGAAATGATAAGCGATATATGACATTTATCGGTGCCCCTCCGCCATTTTGGCAAATGACGCGTGAGAAAGGAATTCTAAGACCTTCGACCCCGTTTGCAGGATTCCATCGTTTTGACCTATTCGGTTCGAATTTATCGAATGAAAACCCAAGAATTTATTTGGCCTTTTAAATTCTTTCCCAAAATGAAGGGTGTGGCACAATCTAAACCCATCTTTCCAATCGATCATTTCTTCTTGACGGGTGCACAGTCGAGCGCCCCCCTCACGACGTTAGCCTTAACTCCAATCAAATCCCTCCTCCGGCCGCCGCGCACGTGAACCTAAAAGACCCATTCTCACCGAATGTCCAACTTGCCGACTTTTTGACCTGACTGTGCTCCTGCAAATTGTGTCCCTCCCCGGGAATGTAGGCGATGCACTCCCTGCCGGTGGTCAGACGCACCAAAGCGCACTGACGATTGCCCGAGTTTGGTTTTTTTGGATGCTTTACAAACACTTAACGAAAGAAATTATTCCAATCGACCTTCCGAATCAGGGTTCAACCACATTTATTCAGGCGCGTATCTAGAAAAAAAGGAACTGGCGGTGGGAGGGGGGGGGGACGAAGTGCACACACATTTTTGGTAAGCAATTTAACATTTGTTAAGAAAATTGGTACAAAAATGACTATTGCAAAACATATTAATAAATCCATGGGATTGTAGATTTACCGAAATCGGGGTTTCAAAACCAAATCGTAGGGCAAGGGCGTAGCCAGCATTTTTTTCGGGGGGGGGGGGGGGCGATCCAAAAAGTCGATTCAGGGGTGTGTTTTTTTGCTGTTTATTGCATTTTTGTTAAGTTTTGCTAAAAAAAATTACAGGAATACAAGGAAGTGGTCGTCCTCCCCCCCCCCTGGCTACGGCCCTGTTTGATGGATCTGATTGGGTGAAGCCAAAACCGCCGGTTAAGGCGCCCGGGATCGAGCCTTGATTTGAGACCTGGGAGAATCCGGAATCCCGGCCCGGTGCATTCAAATTTGGGGACTTAAGAACAATGACAGCGGGTCCAATCCCGCCGATGTTACGAGACAAGCTCAGTGACTTACCCTTCTGAACGATGGCCTTTCTGTAGTTGTATCCTTTAATGGGCTTTCTGTCGTGTGCCTTCCGCTTACGCTTCGGAGGGCCGCCTCGGAGGATATCACGCTAAATGGGGGTTTAATGCCTCTGCAAAAAAACAATAAACAAACCATCAGCCTATTTTCAATTTGATTATGGGCTGTAAATGAAAACTGTCGATAATGGTCAAAATGCGTGCGAAACATTGGCGATAAAAGTTGAACAAATCGGTCAGTACGGAAGGCAGCAGAAAATGAGAAAGAGACAACGGACGAAACAAAGCGACCGAACATTCTGAAGGAATGGATGGCCTAAATTTGTTTTATGAGAAAAGAAGTCCATTTAGGAGGCTCAAATTAAAAGCCAAAAAAAAGGGGTTTTTGGCTTGTGGCACTGAACTGGCGTACTCAAATGGCGGGACGCAACCGTACCGGACGCCCTTAGGACTTCTTTTACATTAAAGCGAATTGCCTGACAAATTAGCTAAAGAATAGAGATCGGATTTCTGTTTTTCTTTTCTGTGAAACGAATTCACAATTTTTTAAAAGCCTAATTTGTAAGTGACACAATTGGATTGCCATCGCATGGATATTAGCATATTAGACCTCCGTTAAGCAAAAGCCATTTAATTAATGCTATACAGCAAAAATAATTCGTTCACTTTATTTTTGGGAAAAACTCCATAAAAAGATCCGAAAATTAAGAAGTCGCTTTTCGTCTCAAATCGTTTTTTTACTTTAATAATGCCCTTTAGCTTGACATTATTCGATTCGATTCTAAATGGCCAGTCCAACACTGCAGACTTTCTACGCACTGCTGGCGAGTGGCACATCGATTCTGACATTTATGGGTTGGCTTTGGGTTTTTGCCGTCCTTTAACCCTTTGCTTTCCCTTCCGCCTTCTATTACATGCTGACTGGCCAAGGGGACCGTTTTGACATTGCTTGGTTTTTGACGGAGACTTCGCCTTACATGTGGGCTGGCATTGGCATCGCCGCGTCGCTGTCCCTTTCGGTTATTGGCGCTGGATGGTCCGGGCACTTTTGTTTTGGACTTTGATTTTAGCTCATAAATTTAGGGGCATTTTCACTACCGGCTCATCAATTTTGGGCGGAGGTGTTAAAGCACCGAGGATCAGAACAAAGAATCTTGTCTCCATCATTTTCTGCGAGGCAGTCGCTATTTTTGGCATTATTATGGCATTCGTTTTCGCCGGAAAATTGGGGGTAAGTGCAGCAGACAGACGCCATTCTTGTGCTTTATGGGACAGAACCTAGAAAATGTTCTCTCAAATTTCTTAGCAAAAACGGACAATATTCTAAAATTCTTTTCCTTAAAAAAGATAAATCGCGCGAAAAATAACATAAATTTTTGCGCAGGAAAACGTTAAACGGCTTAAAAAGTTGTTCGGCGGTGCCAATAGGCGCAGAAAATTTTAGTTTTTAAGAAAGCGCTAATTTCCTCGGACCAAAATTTCTAAACAAACGTACATTTTTCGCAAATTGGCGCCTATATGGGCAAATTTTGTTTGTCATTCAGAAATTCACCAGAGAAACAGCGACGCAAGACGTTATCGTGAAGAATTTGGCTGCAGGATACGCCATTTTTGGCGGAGGTCTTACGGTCGGGTTTAGCAATTTGGTCTGCGGTTTGGCAGTAGGTAAAGCGATTTTGTGATGAGATTTAACATTGTATCCGCGACGAAAACACCCTTTCTTATTGTGATAACTCAGGGATTGTCGGCTCCGGCGCAGCACTTGCCGATGCTGCTAACCCGGTTTTGTTTGTCAAGATTTTGATCATCGAAATATTTGCGAGCGCAATTGGACTGTTTGGCATGATCATTGGCATTGTGCAGGTGAAGGTTTTGTTTTGACGCCTGGGGTGGGCACCTTTTTCTTAACCATTGCTGTACAAATACGGCCTGCAAATAAATGTTTTCTAAAATGGAACTTTAACAGACGAACAAATTCAACATTGGCACGAATTGAAGGCCGACCAATCGAATCGTCCGGGGATTTATTTGTTAGTTAAGTACAATGAGCCCCGCAGTTTTCTTTGTCTTTGTCCTGTACTCTGAGAGCTCTTTTTTTTACTTTTGTGATCTTAGAAAAGTTTTATTATCACGATTTGCTGTATTTTAAAATTAAAAATCATTCAATAAAAAAATGTGATTATTAAATATTTAGCGAATTTAGTTTTTCGAATTTGACGGCTTTTGGGTATGCCTTTTCTGGCCTGTCCTTCGAACTTTGCCTATGGTATGACCACGCGGGACAGTTTACTCCTCCTCTCCGGACACGGGCAGTACCCTCCGTCACTTCCCGGCTCTCCGTCCGCTCCCGGGAAGCCGGGTGGAGCTGAAATGGCGGTGATTGCTGACGGCCCCTCCTTTCATCTCACCTATCAATCCGGGCGTGCCGTGCTTTCCCTCCGGGCCCGGGGGGGCCGTTTCCCCGGGCGCGCCCGCCTTGCCGGTGGGGCCCCTCTCGCCTCTCTCTCCACGCCGTCCCATCTCCCCCATTTCCCCCTTCGGCCCTGGCCGTCCATTTTCTCCAACGGTTCCGTCCAATCCGCGCAGTCCTTTTGGGCCAGTTTGCCCCTCGGTGCCGGCCTTTCCGAGTTCGCCCTCCTCACCTATCGGTCCGACCTTCCCCTTCGCCCCGGGCGTTCCTTTTTGGCCTTGGGGCCCGGAATGACCCTTAAATTTTGAAAGGTTTTATTATGACGAAAAGGCACTAACGGCTGTTCCTTGCAATCCTGGGCCGCCGCGTTTGCCCGGCTTTCCCATCGGACAATGATGGCACATCCCGCCGAGGAACCGGTAGAAGTGAACGACAATTGCCGGGACGCCAGGCAATCCGTCCGACCCTTTGGCCCCCGGGTGGCCAGGGATTCCTGGAGGGCCTGCAAAAGGATTAGCCGCTTCAGRTCACCGACAGAACGTCCGTTTCCTCCTCCGTTACCTGTGGGGCCCGGAGGTCCCGCGGGGCAATGTTCCCCAACGACGGAACACTGACAAATCGGCCGATCGTCCGCCAGGAGAAATGCTTGTCGTTTTTCGATTCTTTTCGTCCGATGCGTTTCGATCATTGCCATCGCTTTGCTTTCCAATTTCCGCCAGACGACCATTTCCGTCTCCAATTGCTTGCCAATCTGCACTATTTGCTCAGAACAACGCAAAAACGCCCAAAAAGCGGCAAAAAGTGCAAACGCGCATATGCCAACACAAATAACGGTGAATGATCGAAGAAACATTCGCACGAATATTCAGCACCGGTTCGGTCGTTCGGACTGAAAAGCCTAAAAATGAAAGCCATCGACGAACGGAAAGAGAGGGGGGGGGGAGCGATTTCGCTTTTATCCGTGCGTAAAATATTCTCCCCCTCCCTTTAGCCGCATTTAACCCAAATCTGCGCCTTTTTCCCCTTGACCATCGAAACAATTAAATAAAATCCCAATTCTCTGAAGTAAAATGGTGAATATAATACTCGCAGTACCAAAAGCAAAAATCCCGCACTTTTCCCGCGGGAATCCTGTTATCGCCGCTCTATCATAAACATTGACCATGACGGTATACAGAAGCATTGGATCAATGTGAAATAAAAAGCACCTTTTTGTTACAAATTGGAAAAGGAAGTGAGGGGAGGGGGCATTATTCTCTTTCCACCAATCACTTTCTTCTTCCACCATCGGTCGACCTTCGCTCATTGGTTGTCTTCTTCTGTTCAGCTTCGTGCTTATCGCTAATTCTAATGTCGCTTCCCGTGTCTCCCCATGTGCAACTGATTTGTGAGTATGGGTTATTATATTTATGCAATCCGAACCAAAAACCTGGAGATGGTCTGAACGGGCAAAGCCCCGCGGGCATTGGGAACATTTGAACGGCTTGGCCCCCGTGTGTTTGCGAAGGTGCCGTGTTAGTTCGTCGCTGCGAGCAAACTGACACTGGCAATTTGGAAATGGGCAGGCGTAGGGCTTTTCTCCTGAAAGTTCAAATTAACCACTGACATTTTGATTTTCAGATTATTGTACTCATTAATCATGGGAATGGCCGGCCCTCTTCCCACCCCTCTTCATTTGCCTCTGTGTTCTTAACCTCCTTTTCGGTCAAATTGGTACTTGTTTTAGGTATTTGTGCGGGATAGCATTTCTCTCCATTGAGTGCAAACAGAAGAGGCGGGCGGAGAAGGGACAGTCGCGCGGTCATTAGCGATTGGAATAACTCCATCGCCCGAAGGGCAC
>MEIZ01000019.1:545044-560314 GCA_001723225.1 Globodera ellingtonae | reverse complement strand
ACACAAATCGAAATTTACCCCTCAGACAAAAAATCCTTAAATCCCGCGAACTCACCGGTGTGAAGTCGTTGATGTGCTTTCAAATGCGAACTTTTGGTGTACACTTTGTCGCATCCTTAAAATAAGGGCATTGTTACTAAGCCTTCGCCTCTCATTGGGCTCATTCCCATGCATTTATTGGACCATTCATCCGTTTGCCCGAGCCCACCCAAAACTTCCTAAATTATAATCCGATGACAAAATAAACAATGGCCAATTCCCTCCCACTCCCTTCCCGTCCGTCCATTCCCTTCCTACTAATCTTGCAAAAAACAAACATTTAAATGATTCATGAAAGAAAATCTTTGGTGATTAAGTTGCGTAAACAAAACAATTGGAAGTTATTGGAAAACAAATTTTAAACGTGCCCAAATCGCCCACCGGATAATGACCGATCGGAGAGATTAATGGAGGGAAGGTCTCACCATTATCCATGGAAACCGAAGATGACCAAAGACGAAAGTTTTCGTCGAATGGAAACGAAAGAATTTAAATTCCGTTGCCCCCCCCCCGCCAGGTTCTACAAACTGATTGGTTGCCTCCCACCTTCAAAGGTGCAGTAGTGCACTCTTTTGCAGCTGAGTTCGAGCCGACTTCTCCGAGCTGTCCTCCGACATAATTTCGAGTCAATTGCACTCGGCGGACAGAACACCTTGGCACTGACTTCTGGAGAAAGGATTACGGCGGGACAGCTGCTGGCGGCGGACGGTGGAAAGGGTCGTTCGGCAGGAACGAACTCGGAGGAAGTAAAAGAAGAGGAACAACGAGGTGATGAGAATTGGCGGAAACGGCGGTCGGGTTGGGTTGGGCATGGCACAGATGAGGAGGAGGAAATGGGCGAAGCTTTGCAGAATGGAAGCCAACGAACAGACGACGTTGGGGCCACCGAATCTGTTGAAGAAAGTGCCCCAATGGATTCTTCTTCTCCGCCGARTTGATGCAATTCTCCGATTTGGTAGGAATTGTACTCATTTGGCACTCCTCCCACCACCACCATAAATGCCCGCGGGAGGAAGGCCCATTCGAATTGGCTTTGACTGAAGAATTCTACGCAAGTTGCAAAGCATTCCGTGTTGTCCGGAAAGTGTTGGTACTGGTCGATGTGAAGTAAATATGGCGTGAAGTCGAAGCTGTTCAGAGAGTCATGGTCGGTTGGAATCACCTGTTATAAGAAGTTCATTAGGTGATTTTTTCTGTACTTCGGCCGCCCCCCTCGCAATTCGGCTTCTTTTCTCTTACTTGGAAGGCATTTTGATATTGGCACTGAGCTGCCGGTGGTGGCATTTGAAACGGCTGAGCAGTGAGCCGAGGCGATGCCGGATRAGTTGCTAAGAAAGAGTGGGCAGGTGATTGGGCCAATGGCATTTGTGGGAAAAGGGCATCCGCTGAACGGGAAAGAATCGAAAGGAGAAGAGGCTCCATTCCAATCGCTTGTTTGGGTTTGAGGGTCGGCCCATTCTTTGGACGGTACTTAACAGTTCCCAATTCCT
Source organism: Globodera ellingtonae (assembly GCA_001723225.1). Classification (NCBI taxonomy): domain Eukaryota; kingdom Metazoa; phylum Nematoda; class Chromadorea; order Rhabditida; family Heteroderidae; genus Globodera; species Globodera ellingtonae. The sequence goes on along the minus strand of MEIZ01000019.1, from coordinate 558,785 downwards.
TAGTACGTCACTTATTTGTTAGCACACATTTATCATTACAAAGAGATGATTTTTTGCAATTGTTCCCTCCATTCTGACAGCAAATCGGGGAGGGGGGGTCGAGAGTTTGCCGCGTCAATCTGGGAGGGTATTCGCTTATATGGTGGTGGAATTGGAAAAGCCAGCAGATTAGGCTGCCCGATTGAATCAGCCCACCGTCCCATTTCCACCAAAGCCGTTGCTGCTGGTCACTGTTGGAGGCGGGACATTCCGCGCCAATGGAAAAGGTAAAATACGGTAGGGAGAGGGGAGGGGACATCCAACGTATCTTTTTTGTTGCCTTATGCCAATCCCCCTGCTGGGAGTGTATTCAATTTGTGAGTATCCTCCCCCAAAAGAACCGTAATATAAAAACAAATAACAAGCATCGATTTAAAATTTGCTAATGACAAAGTGAAATGGGGCAAACGTTAAAGCGAACAGAAATCAATCACATAACATAAATTAGCTAGTTTGGCATTGTGTGCGCTCAATGGTCTTGGTCYGTTTGTCGCWAAACTCCAAACGCACAAAACCAAAGTCGGCTAAAAACAAAAGCCGAAGTCAGTTAAACTGCAACAATTCATGCTTCTTGTGACATAATTAAGTTGATCATGTTCTGGCCAAAAATTGTAAGAAAGCAGAATAACTGCATTTTAACAATTTGGGATTTTGTTACGCGCCGCGCCGTCTTGGTCAGTCGGCGGAAATCAGCGGCTCATTCTCTTGCCGATGTTCGTTTTCCCTCGGTCTAAGCGAAAGGTAAAAGAGTCGAACATCATGGAAGAAACGCCGGATGAGACACATTGCGGAAAAAATGTTCTGAAAATAGAGTAAAATAGCAGACCAAGTGGAAGTTCAAGAGCTTACCATCAGAACAAAGAGTTGGAAGACCCAAACCCAACCRAGCCTGTTCTGGATCATCGGCACAAAGAGTTGGCCCAGTGCGGAACCAGCCGAACCAATGCCGTCGATGAGACCCGTGACGGTGGACATGGCCTCGGCATTGTTAGCCAACGCCGGTTGAGATCCCAAATCAACGGCTATTGTGCCGACGATAAGGTTGTAAGGGCCTGAAATGGTCACTCCGAGCAGAGACATCCCCACAATGTGCTGTAGCCGGTACGGACCGAGGCCGGAGTAGACGAACAGCAGGGGAAGAGAGATGACGAGCATCARCAGAATGATGGGACTGCGGTGACCGAGTCGGTCCTAAAAAGAATGAATGAGTGGGGCGAATTTACAACAAAACAAATTTCAAAAGATTCCTCTGGCATTTACCGAAGCCATCCCTCCAAGCACAGAACCGACAATTCCGCCAATGTCATACCAAATCGACAATTGATTTGCTTCCGTCTCAGGCCATTGGTATTTAAAGGTCAGGTAAAAAGGCAGCCAGAAGAAAAAGGCGTAATTGACGAACTTCAAACACGCGTTGCACAGACAGTACTTAAATTCGGGAGTTTTGAGGGAAAAAAATGACATTTCTTTCTTCTCACCGGCAAAACACTTGGCAAAAACAGTGCCTCGCACATTGTCACTGCGCGAATGTTTGACGGCTGGGAGGAAGTGCTAGAGGGTACAAATTCTGAATGTTATCCCCTCAAAGYATCCAAACATTTGGTCACCGAAAAATTGGAGTTGCGGAAAAATCATCCTCATCAGAAGACGACCCTCCAACGATTCCATTCGTCGGCTGTCTTTCGCGACTTTCAATTGGAGGCGGTGGAATGGGCACTTCCGTCGAGTRAGGAGGTTTTGGGCTAACAAAGATCAACAAAAAAAAGGCCCCGATCAAAATCAACAAGGCATTGAAGGCAAAAGCATTCTGAAGGGCAACGGRTTGGGTTAAATTATCGCATCGATTGAGAATATAAAATAGTTTTTGCCTCATAGCCCAACGGAAGGACGAGCGAAATAATCAAAGCACCGAGAATATTGCCGAATGGTTGGCAAGCTGCCCACATTCCCATGATAAATCCGCGATTGGTCTTCGGAAACCAATTTGCCTGGGATGAATTTATGTTATTAATTTTTAAAATTAAATTTTGATTCATCAGGTATGAAATTATACTTTCATCTGTTCTTTTTTTCAAATATTGTTCTATGATTGTTTTCATTTTGCCTTTTTATGTACSTTTTGTGGTTTTGAAGCCTTATGAATCTTCCCCTTTTTACTCTACCATAATAGCGACTTCGTTGGGCCAACCGCATGCTTGGACAACGCCGAAGAGTGCGTARGTCAAAAGGTACCATACGATGGAATAGAAATGAAGCCAAAAGGGAACAGAGCCAAAGGCGATCAGCTGCAAAATAAACGATGAATGCCAAGTGTCATGGTTACAATTGGTGGAATGCCACGGAACCCAAAATTCCAGCCAAAACTAAGAAGAAAATTAAATACTCAAAACCCACAGTTACTGCCGAGCCGATCATCCCAAACGCAACGACTCCCAGCGGGTTGAACCTGTCGCCAAGCCATCCCCAAAAAACGAGGGCAAACGCATAGCAAAACATGAAAAGAGCATCCAACAAACCCAAAAAGGTTTGCGCACTCGTTGGGTCGTGGAAGAGCGGCTAAACTTGGACGGAAATAGCCCCGACTCCGTCCTTTCCCCGTTGTAGCCACACAATCAAAAACCAAACMCAAAACCAAATCCAACCACCGGTACTTATTTTAGGYCCTTTCGACAGCTATGTACTATAGCAGTTTTCTCTAGTCTTGACCATGAATGCCCTCCGGGCAAAATTTCATTTATCTTCATGGAATTTCGACTGTTGGAAGTCCTACATAGTACCCAGCCGCATTCCCTCAACGCACCCGGTGTGTAGTGCCATTCAACCAATCATCCAAAAGTGAAGACTTCACTCCGCTGAGTGTCTTCCTCGAAGCGTGATAAAGCGCATAACTGAACAATCTCACTGCGGGTGATTCAAGAACAGGGCATACCTCGCGAAAGTGAACAAAAAGACGACCAGACGCCCAAAATGGATCCGGGCCATCATTCCAAAACCTTTTTTTAACCGAAGTTGCATAAAAAATCCAATAGCTGTATTTCTAACAATAATTAGAGAATTTCTCACCAAAATTTTATAATACATTAAAAATCAAACGATTGAAATGTTTTCTCAGCGCACTCAACGACTCATTTTATATATTTCTCCATGAACTTTCGGTGAAATTCAGAGCGAATTGCATCATTTATGAATGAAGGCGTTTTCTTCCGTTCGTCAATTCCCCGGGCGCAATTCTTAAAGACGACGTCATCATCCCAGCGACGCTTGACTTTGAACTCCGACGATGCGGGATTTAGGAGGGGGTTCCCGTGAAGAATGTTCTCCTCGCGAATGCGCTCCTGCAATTTTGTACTCAAAAACGACAATGTTCATTACTTTACCGACCTGCTCTTCGCGCTCCTTCGCTTCTCTCGACGCCCTCTCCGCCGCACGCTCCTTGCGAATGCGTTCGAGTTCTGCCATGAGTTCGGCCTCATTCTCCGAATCGTCGTCCAAATCGCTGTCATCCTCGTCAAGCTCATCCAAAGGTTCGTCAGCATCCAGATTGCGCACAGAAGCACCGTCTTCTGCCCTAAATAACAAAACAGAGATATTTTTAAGAGTTTTGCCCACCGTTGCTTTTTGTTCGCAGGAATACCCCCTAAACTTTCGAAAGAATCTCTCGAACGACGGTCACGCGGGTGCAGCTCACGTTCCTCAATGTCACGACGGAGGTTCTGAATGAGTAAAATGATCGAGTTCCGACCTTTAAATTTACGTAATACTTTTGTCCAAAAGTAAATTTTAAAAAAATTTAAAAACTAACTTTTGCTACGACTTCATCGGGATGGGCCTGTCCTTTTTGCCTGTACTTCAATGTCATGTGCGAAGGCATGTCTCTGCTCGAATATTGTTGGGAAAGTTTTGCCAAATCGCCTTCATTGCGACCAGTCCCCCCTTTTGCTGTATCAAATGTTGGACGGTGAGCGGTCGTCATTTTCAGTTAATTTATCTTAGATTTGGAGCTCGAACGTACAGCTGCAAACAAACATTTATGAGTGACTCAAAGTAATGGTAATTAAAACACAAAACAAAAGCACGGCTTCGAACAAATCCATGTTTTTTCGTGGTATCTTTGATTTGGTTAGATTCGAAAGTTATAACGAAAAAAACTTTGAAAAGGGAAACTGTGCAATTCCTACGGACAAAATACAATAAAAGTTTAGATTGAAAACAGAGCTGCCATATGATTTGGATAACATAAATACGCTTTCGTGCGGAAAGGACATTCGTAGGGATAAGCGAAAATGATAGAGAGCGAGACATCTCCGTTTTTTAGCAAACAGCTAGCAGTTGGGCTGAAAAACGCCCACGGGGATTTTGCTATTGAAAGAAATTGAGTGTCTTCCTTTACAATGATCTAACAACATACTCTCACAAAATGTCCCCCCATATTGTTGGAAATGCTTGTTTTTTAATTAAAGTTTTTTTATCCCTTTTGACGCGAAAATACCTAATTCTAATTTAAAAAGTTGCTTTAGGCTACATATGTACATATATTTTGTAGCATCGCTGACATTTTTGACTATTTTTTCTCGTTTGTGTATGCCTTCTTTTCTGTTCACTCCGTCGTTTTTTAGAAAAGAAATTGAGTGAGTGAGTGAGAGTGTCAAAAGGGTTAATTTTGTTARTGTAATGGAGTGAACAACTGACGTAAATGAGCTAAAAGTTGGGAATGTTAAGTAATTATGCTTTAATTTTTGTGTAGCTTTTCCAAATATATTCATTAATACGCATAAATCTTTAGCGGAAGTTGAAGTGCAGTTTTGTTAGCAGAATATGTCTTCCGTTTCTGCTGGAGGTGAAGGAAAGCCAGCCGGCCACACAATTCCACCACCAAAAACGTCCGGAGCGGCGACGGGCGGTCAGCAGTTGAGTGCAAGTGCAAACCAATTTGTCGATAAAATCGACCCGTTCTCCAAGCGAGGAAGTTCACGACGCAGGAGACGCTTAATCGGCAGCAGTCGTTACCATGCGGACAATGAGCCGGACTTGGCACAGTTACCGCTGATTAAAGGTACGCTTTTGCATTGCATTTCATCGCATAGAAGTCGTAGTTTAACTTAACGTTCAGGCTCTTTACGCAACTCAAAAACTGATTAACAATAATTTGACATTTTGTCAAGTCTTGCCATTACTAAAACTAATCCAGTCTTCGATTAAAATATTTGGGTCCAAATGCTCGAACTGATATGTTTAATTACAATTCAATCTTTAGATGCTGCTCAAGCTGATCAGACTTATCTAGCAATTCAGAAGCTTCAACAATGTCAGAAGATTTTTGATTTTTATGATCCAGTATCGCAACTGAAGAGCAAAGAGGTGGGTAATACTGATTCTCAACACGCGTGGAAATTTTTGTTCTGAATTTTTGCTTTTCCCTAAGAATAATAAGCAAGTCGTTACCTTTGCTTTGTTTAGATTAAGCGAGCCGCGCTTAACGAATTGATTGACTATATTACGGCAACTAAAGGGGCCGTGTGTGAGCCGCTGTATCCGGAAATAATTAGGATGGTGTCCAAAAATATTTTTCGCGTTCTTCCACCAAGTGACAATTCGGAATTTGATCCGGAGGAGGACGAACCCACGCTCGAAGTGTCATGGCCACACTTACAGGTATTTTGAACAACTACTACTACCATCTTTCCTATTCTCTTTTTGCTTGAAGTTCTGGGAGGTGGAGTAAATGGTCTCAAATTCGATTAATGGCTGACTGTCTGAAAAATAGGAAAATTATCACTTTTAGCAAAAGGAAAGAACTTAAAATAGGTAAATGATTCTTTTGAGCATTTAAGTTGTTTAACGAAAATGGGCTGTTTTTGTTTCAATACGGCTTTGAGTTYCATAATGTTGCATTTCTTTTAAAATTTTAGCTCGTTTACGAATTGTTTCTGCGCTTTCTCGAATCAACTGACTTTCAAGCGACAATTGGCAAAAAATACATCGACCAACGATTTGTGCTTCAACTTCTTGAGCTATTCGATTCGGAGGACCCTCGCGAAAGAGATTTTCTGAAGACGATTCTGCATCGTATATACGGAAAATTTTTGGGCTTGCGAGCGTTCATCCGCAAACAGATCAATTATATGTTTCTGTCCTTCGTATTTGAAACGGAGTCGTTTAATGGAGTGGGGGAACTTCTTGAAATTCTTGGAAGGTTTCTTTTCGTATAAACCCTAGAAATGATTTTAACTCAGGTTTCTGAAAATTAGTCCACTTTATTAATTTAGGGAAATTTTGAAATGGTCAAGTGGACGTAGTAAGAAGCGAAATTCATTGTAGCACTTTTATTTTATTTATAACTTTGAACTTAAGCATCATCAATGGCTTCGCACTTCCTTTGAAGCAGGAGCACAAAGTCTTTCTTGTCAAAGTGTTGCTACCACTGCACAAACCCCGCTGTCTGAACCTCTATCATGCACAGGTTAGGATAAGAAAATGGAGGCATTGACAAATGGGGGAGGGGGGACGATGATGTGGCTTTTCAAGCAATTTTGTGACATAAAGCACCAAAGGCAAAATTTCTCCCGCTACAGCTTGATGCCCAATAAAATCAAAGGGAGTTTAACGGGGTCGGGAGTACCGCTCCCGGTAAATTCGAACTTTCGCTCCCGGAATTTTTTTACCGCGTTCTAATTAAAACCCAATTTTTTTTATTAAACATCTACTGGTGCTTTTGAATGATACCAATTTGGTTAACTAAAAAAAAATCGGCGTAAACTGACCCCGACCGGTAGAACTGGATTGAAATCACAGACTGATGATGCCAAACAATGTCAAAATTTCCAACTGGATTTACCCCTCCCCCCTCCCCTAAATACGTGGCAGCATACTCGTAAATCTTACTAGCTTGAAAGATATTTTTTCAGCTGGCCTATTGCGTCGTGCAGTTTATTGAGAAAGACTCGTCGCTTACGCCTCAAGTGTTCGATTCATTGCTCAAATTCTGGCCCAAAACTTACAGTTCCAAAGAAGTGACAACCCGCGCTTAAATAATAATAAACTTTTACTCTTGGAAGGTCATGTTCTTGGGCGAGGTGGAGGAGATTTTGGACATAATTGAGCCGGAACAATTCAAGAAAATCATTGACCCTCTATTCCGACAGCTTTCCAACTGCGTATCAAGTCCCCATTTTCAGGTACATATTCCATAAATATCCAAAGCAACCGGATTCGAAGATGAGAAATTGTTTTTTCATATCCCTGATTAACTATCATAAAGTGTTGTTGATTTTAGGGCAATAACGCAGTACATCTTTTTCAAAACTTATTTTGTCCAGTTGCATATATCATTGATAAGCCTAGAAACCGCTTCAAGATTTTCAACATTAAAACAAAATATTCAATTTGAGGTTGCCGAAAGAGCGCTTTATTTTTGGAACAACGAATACATCTTGTCTCTGATTGAGGACTGCAGTGCCCAAGTGATGCCCATAATGTTCCCTGCACTTTATCGTATCAGCAAAGAACATTGGAACCAGACCATCGTGGCTCTTGTCTACAATGTGCTCAAAACGTTTATGGAGATGAATGGGAGATTGTTCGATGAATTGACCACAAATTACAAATTGGAGAGACAAAAGTATGTCATTGGATTTCGCCGAAAGGCATTGCGCCTTTTAGGGAGAAAAAGCGCGAGAAGGACCGGGAGGAGTTGTGGAAGAGGATGGACTCGTTGGACATCGGTGGTCTGATTTTGCAAATAGAGCAGGGCGGGGCTTTGCCAGAACCGACCATTCTCGCGAAGACGCCGCTCACCCAATTCATCGAAAAGCCGTCGTCTGGGACGGGTGCCGTCACAGCAGCGGATGGGGGCACGCAATCATCAAAGGACAGACCGTCGTGTGGGGCGGCGGACACAAACCCACCGGGGGCTACAACCAGCGCAATTCACGCCACCGCAAATTCCCCTCCAGCTACCGCATTACACGGCCCTCTGTAGTCTTCAGAAACGTCACCGGAAAAGGGACAGTGTGGGGAAGTGAAGAATGAGCTGGTGGAATGAGACTTAACATTTTTTGTGTTGCGAAAGACCAATATCGCCACCACTGAGGTTCCCCAAGACACACATGAAACACGCTATAAGTAATGAACCGTTATTTTGCCGCTAACCCCTACTGATCGCACTCCAGACATTTTCCTCTGATTATAAAAAAATATTTTGACCAAAGTTTTTCAATTAAATAATACAGTACATCCTTTCCATTATAGTTCCAAATCTCAACAGGTCTGGTTTTGTCATAATAAACCTTTTTTTCCCTTAAATCGGCGAAGCTATGTTTCATTTCAATAGCACGATCTGTAACTACGGAACTCAAATTGCTTATCCTAAAAACCGAAAAATTAAGTTTTTTTAGATTAGGGGATTAGCTTCCCCTCCCCCCTTCCCGAGGTCTAGCTAGCTACGCCTTTGATCAATCGAAAAAAATCAGCGGAATAAATTTGCATGTGGGGTTTTGGGTGTTGCTATGAAGGACAACAGATGTTGTCTAATCATTTTTCAACATTCGGACTGTTTTTATACTATTCGGCCGATTCAACGTACGGACCGGTAGCCAGCGACTTTTCACACTTTACCAGTGATACGAAAACAAAAATAAAAACACATTGATTATTTGAGCTTGAAAAGGAGAAAGAACGAAATAAGACGATGAATAAAAATCTTTTGCCTCAATGCTCCGTTTAAATTTCAACAATGTCTTTGCCCCTCTCCTTTCCTTCTGCTGAGTCATTTTTGCCGGTTGAAACAATTGGGGTTCCTTCCCCCCTCGTATCACAACCGCCGTGTCGTCCATCGCCCTCCTCAGCTGTAAATCGCCGTAACTTCTCCAACTCCGATATTCTCCTCTGGCAACTAGCCATTTCAGCTTTATGATGATTTTTGACCAGCTCGAACAGTGTCTGTAGATCCTTCTGAAAAGGGAAGTGAATATCAGAAAAAATGAACTATTGATTATACGGAATGACGGATTTAAGAACAAAGGACTTGGATAACAACAGCCCAAATCCCTAGAGAACACGTGGACTTGGGGCGATAAGCAAGGCAATGCATCAAAGAGAAACTGTCTGGCCGCATCCCATCCCCCGCCCCCCCACTCCCCTCTCATCCCGGAATAGGTCGTTCCGGCGGCGAACAACTTTTGGTAATTTTCTGGCCATTCCTTATTATGTACAATCTTTGGAAAAATTTCACTATATGTAATTTTTGTAAAATCACTTAAAAACACGTTTATAGGTTTTCTTAGGTGCTGAAAACGATAGATCAATCAAAATTTTGGCGCGGAAAAGCATTTAAACCGGTTGTTGAACCGTTTAAAAATTGCCAAAAATGGACATTTTTGACCAAAATTTTGTATCTTCCCGTGGACCAATCTGCACAAATTTGGTATCAATCGACAGCTCTCGGCGAGACAAATCGATCTAGTTGTGAAGCAAGTCBATCAGAGGCGATTTGGATGCCGGCCGACTGAGTCCCAGTGTAAAAGGGACATTTCAGTACCATTAAAAACCGATATGGGAAAAGTTAGACAGTAAGGTGGAAAATAGCAGCCAAAGTACCGCACACTCGACTACGGCGGCCAGTAGGTGGGGCGAGACTCCGGGCTCCGGAAGAAGTCCGCGCGTGACCCGGCTGGGGGTCTCGCGCGCGCCCGCTCCGCGGGTCCCCGCGCGCTCGCCCCCCAGTGGCGCTCGTCAGACTTCTTCCTCCGCCCTCCGTCTCGCCCCACTACTTGCTCCGTCATCGCATGCTCGCTGTTGGCGGGCCGTTACACGGCCTTTCATTATTTAATCCGGCTTTTGTTACATAAAATCGCTTTTTCCTTAATTTTCATAAAGTTTGGTACTGAAGTGTCTTTTTTTACACTGGGACTCAGTTGGCCGGCATCCAAATGGAGTCTGATCGAATTTCTTCACACCTAGATCGATATGTCTCGTCGAGAGCTGTCGAATGATATTAAATTTGTTGCAATTGGTCCACGGGAAGATACAAAATTTTGGTCAAAAATGTCCATTTTTGGCAATTTTTAAACGGTTCAAAAACCCGTTTAAATGCTTTTCCGCGCCAAAATTTTGATTGATCTATCGTTTTCAGCACCTAAGAAAACCTATAAACGTGTTTTTAAGTGATTTTACAAAAATTACATATAGTGAAATTTTACCCAATCTTTTACCCATTACAAAAAATAGCGTAACAAAAATGCAATAAAAAACAAAAAACGTACCCTCTAAAAATCGAATTTTTTTGAACCTCCCCCCCGAAAAAAATCCGGGAAAGCTCACGTTAACGATATTAAGAAAATGGACCTACTAGTATACGAATTTTACATAGCAAAAGCCCATCCCCCTATGGTCTTTTTTCTCAAATTTCATTTCGGGGGGAGGAGGCCTGATTCGCGCAAAATAAATATTCCCTCTCTCGAATAATTCACATTCGTCCTAAAAAGGAATTCCTTGGAAGTGAGGCAATAAACGCTTTTTCATCCACCGGTGTGAGCTGTACGATTGAAAGTAATAACGCCCAAATGTTTCCCTATAAACTCATAGAAATGTCTGAACTTCCGCCCTATTGTATTTCGCTTGTCACGGTTATCGTTTTGGCAACATATTTACAAAATGTCAAAGCGCAGCAGGCTTATTGTTGGGATCCGTGCCAATTGGAATGTGTCCAGAGCGGCCCGAGGTGACTCAAAAAAGGGCTAAAAGTGTGCGACTTCGGTCTCTGTGTATTTCCGGACTTAAGACTATGTCCCGCGGAAAGCATTCTCMTTTATTACGACTGTTGCCCCGATGGTTGCTGCCAATACATAAAATGGCCAAATTTGTAAGTCCCCGGCGATTTGGGGTCGGGGCCGAAAGGTCCGGATTTCGACTGTTTTTCGCGATTCCCTTCCCTCGCAGACTTTTTTTAATGTTCATCATTCTGCTGCTTCTGACCGGATGTTGCTGTTGCGCCTTCTTTTTGTTGACCGATTCTCGGCAGAGAATGTTTTTGAAGCAGCAACAGAGAGAGACAATTGAACACAACAGACACAGAGAAAAAAGTGTAACGCCGGGAGCAAAAAGCGAAAGGAATGGGACGGGATTCAAACACAAGAAACACTCTACGATCGTTTGACGTGACGTAGAGTTCAGTCCCGACAAGAAAACATTTTCTCAATTATTTCAAATGACCTATTTTCAAAAATTCCTTACACCCCAAATGCATTTTGGCGCAATGTACTATATCACGCTTCTCAGGAAAAAACAAACACTTACAAATTAGCAGGCCCGTAGCCAGGGGGGGGCTACACCCCCCCCCCCGAAAATTTTTTTGAGAGAAAAAAAACCAAAGGGGGACCCTTTTCTTTTTCAAAATTTGTAATTTTTAGAGTCAAAAATTCAAAATTTTCTCCGGCAGCGCCTATCGGCACCGCCGACCCCCCTCCCTCAAAGAACCTTGCATTTTTGAAAAATTTGAAAATTGGCAAAATTTTCGAAATTTTTACAAAATTTTAAACAAAAATTTTAAAAATTTACTGAAAATTGAACTTTTTTGGGGTAAAATTGCTTAACAAAAATGCAATAAAATCCAAAAAAGCACCCCTAAAGATTGACTTTTTTCAAATTAGCCCCCCCTGAAAAAAAGTTCTGGCTACGGCCTTGCAAATTAGGGCATGCGTAATCATCAAGGGCGCCCCAGAAACCTCTCCGGGAAGGGGGGGGGGAGTAATTTCTATCTTTAGGGACCGGAAATTTGTAAATTTAACCATTCGTTAAGAACGGTTTAAAATGCCAAACTCGGTTAGCCATTCCAAAAGTGCCTACCAAACGGCCTTCGGTCATTTCCGCCATTTCCTTCGATGTTCCGTTGAAATTTGCGTTTTGGYATTTGTCCCTCTCCGCCCTAACGGCCCTTTCCATGTCCAATTCGTTTTGAGCGCGAAGGTCGGCAATTGATCGTTGCCATTTCTCTAAAGTTTCCTTGTGGCGCTGTTCAAATTCAGACTTTTCACGAATCCAAATGCGCTCTCGCATTTCGTACATATTCAAACGAGTGGAAATGGACCTGAAATCGACAACTAAATTGGCGTTAATTAACGACCAAATAGGAAAAGTGGTTTATTACTTGTTTTGCTCGTTCAAAYTGCTAAATTTGGCGTCCATTTCCTCAAAGCGCGGTTTAATCCGTTTCAATTCGTCCTCATAGGCAATTGCTCTAAACAGAAATTAAGACAAGCCCAAAAGTCTGTGGAGAAGTTGAAAAATTACTTTTCCCTAATTTCCTTTGATCCGTCGAGGAGGTCAACACATTTCTTCGAAAGGGTGCTGTTCCGCTCGTTCAGGTAGGATACTTGCTCGTTCAAAATTGCGATGTTTTTCTCCGTGGCCTCCAATTTTGCCTTCAAATCGTCCCTTTCTGTTACCAAGGACAGCTTCTCCTTCTGCAGAGCTTCAACTCCCGATTCCAATGTTTTCATAACCTAAATTATTAAGCATCATGGGCCAATTTAGAGAAAAAAGAATTGGCACCGAAATGACTTCTGAATTACGCATTTGGAGTGCATTGAGATCACGTTGGAGAGCRATAAGTCGGTGTTCTGAGTGATTTTTTGCCATTTTTGTGGTGGATAATTCGGCTTCCAACTGAAGAACTTGAGATTGAGCCGACGCCAGTTGCGAACTGAGCGACTGCATCCGCAATTCATCATTTTTCCCATACCTTCGGAGAAAAACAAATGAACCAAAATTCGTCTTTTAATCCCTCATTTATTCTTTTRAGTTATCCATCCATCTGCACATTTAAATTTGTACCTGCTACTGGACGACTTTTCGGGGCTTCTGCTCGTTTTGTGCCCTTTTCTGTGCTCGTGTGCACCCGAGCTATTGCTRCTCTCGCGCCTGTATTCATCTTCACCGCTTCCATATTTTCTGTTGTTTAACAACGGGGAGTAAAGACTACCGGAGGGATAATTCATTATTTTTCTGTAAAGGAAAGTGATATTCTCACTGGTTCAGAGATTTCAGACTTTTTATGACAGATTGAGAAATTTTTCGGCACAATTTTAATATCTTTAAGATCTTCAAAAAAAACTTTCTCCCATTCCCATGGACTCGCCGGAACATTTTGTCTGGCTGTATCCCTCTGTCCGGATAATGCACTTTATAGCTCGGGTGAAGAAAATAACAAACAAAAAAAGTCTAAAGTGCCTAGTGACGAAATTTGAATTACTTACAAATCCACACTTGCGGCAGGCACCAGTGACAGGCGCCCTTGGCAAAACTTCGCCCTGAATGCCTTAAACAATTAATAAAGCATTTCATAATCATGGTGATGAAGTTACCAATTTCCCTGCCGATCATATCGGTTCTTTGGAATTGGGTGGTTGTTTGGTTCACAGTTTGTCCTTCGCCTGCAATTGGCCATCTTTTGTTGGGACCAAGTGGAGTAAAATTTGCATTTGAACTCATTTTCTAAAATAATTATACGAATAATAAATTTTGTATTAAATTTCTAAAGCTCTGTGCAAAAAAGCAGGAAGATCTGCACGTCTAAAAAAAATTCGGCCGTTCGATATGCGGCAAACTCAATTTCCGTTAAAGCTTCTTTTTTAATATGATAGAACGCCAATATTTATCTTTACCAAACAATTCTTTCAAACATTAATTCTTTTTTTTTTTTTTTGCT